>JABASP010004287.1:0-10614 GCA_019776565.1 Sminthurinus signatus
ATCACCGTCAGTGAATTGGCATGTAGATGTTAGAATGTTAGAGCTTTTACCTGTGTATTTCCCCACGGACTTTCAATGTCAATCCTGACTGCTGACGAGGGCGAATAGAAGAATAAACGAACAGACGAACTGAGGGAATACGGAACATGGCGATCACACACCACACACATGAATACATGCATATAAATACAAGCGTCAAATAGCTCTACATTTTACTATTCCACACTCTACATTCAAACTAGAAGCTAGACTCTAGACAGTCTCAATATTCAATACTCAAAGCTTTTACTTTTTCCTCACTTGTCTGAATTTCAATTTCTCCTTCCTGTCATGTCCTCACTTACCCAAACCAAATACAAAATGAAATTATGGAAAAGGAGTAAGCCAAACAACAATAGTCAATCGTCAATCCTCCTCCATCCATCCATCCGTCGTCTATCTTTCCATTCATCTATTTGTCTATCTATCTTTGTATCCTTTTACTTTACTAGACATCTAAACAGTACAAAATGCATGGTCTGGATAGGAGCAATTTATCTAGCCTATCCTTGATTTTTCATTCCCTTTATACTTTATACTTTATCCCAAAACCCACACCAGTACCAATTTCAATAACACTGCCGATATTCTAGTAGTTTCAGCAGTATCATGTGCGTGTCATTTCCCTGGCACGTGGATTATCCACCTGTGAAGTCAATAGTCAATACATGTACAATGTACAATGTTTGTGCGTCTGGCTGGGTCTGGTTTGATATGGTTCTGTGTGTTTGTCCACCATAAAGAAAATTGTGGAAAAAAGAATAATATAATATGTCGAAACGACATTAGACTTTTTCTTCCCATTTCTTTTATGTCCTTTGTCCCTTGTCCTCTGTTTGCTGTTTGCATATCAGTCTGCATAAGCTGCATTTTTAATGGATCCATTCTGTTTTCTATTGTACTGTATTTTCTATTATGTTCTCTAGTCCGTTTTAGTTTCCATTCTTGTCTAGACTCTAGATTCTAGATTCTAGACTCTAGACTTCTCTTCAAGTGGAAATCACTCAACTTGCAAAGAGGAATGAATGGACAGTAGACCAGTAGACGGTATTGTATGCAATTTTTAATACAACTTTTTCCAACTTGAATTGTTTCATTTTACATAATTTTCTGTCATTTTCCCCGCAACATGAAGTATAAAGTATAAACAAACTCGATTATTTTTCAATCTTCCTGACAACCAAAATGACGATGACAAGGGACATGAAAAGCCCAAACAAAACTAGATCACTCTTATGTAAATAAATAAATACATGATTATAAACAGAATACACAATGAAATTCAGCATCGTGTCCAAAGAAAACTTCATGTTTCATTCTGTGATGTTTTAGGTAAAAAAACCCTTGTGTCTGCATTGTACAATGTACTTTTAGCATGAATGTAATAATGATGATAATAATGAGGGAAAAAATCAAAAAAGAATTGAAATTCGTCACGTAGACACAAGACAGAAGAGAGTAGACACGCACTTGAGGAAGAATGAGGAATGAGGAATGAATATTCATATTGATTTTGACTACAGTTGACTTTCTCTTGTATATTGTACATCTAAAACAGGGATAAAAGAGACAGGAATCGGAATCGGAATTGTTGGTTGGTGGTGGTGGTGAATTCTGGGAAATTTGAGCAAATTGAGCAAAATTTTCAAGACAGGAAAGAGAAAAGGGTGACATGAGATATAGAAATTAAGTGTATGCTAGACTCTCGAATGTACAATGTAGAAAGTAGAAAGTAGAATGAATAGAAGTGACATTTGGTAGTCGGTATTCAGAATATGTACGACATATGAAATTTGTCGTTACGAGGACAAAGAAAAGAAAGAAAGAAAGAAAAGGGAACAGCTTTGAAAGAAGGAGAGAAAGAAAGAAAGAGAATAACTTGTAAAGTGCTTCTGTTAGCAAAGTCGAGTGAAATATTTTCTAATGACATGCATTCAATCGTATGGTATGGTTTCGTCTGATTTGGTTTGGTTTGGTTGGTGAGTTGAGCTTAGCTCAGTTTAGCTTGCCTTAGCATATCTGTATGTAGTTTTTACACGGCAAATGGTGGCTGCTTTCAGATGGAATGGAAATGAAAATAGCAATGACAATGGTATGGTATGGTTTGGTATTGTCTCCACTCCACTCCACTCTGCTCCACAATGCATACGCATACTTTAGTGAGCGTGATAATGAGTATGAGAAAGGCGAGGGTTGGCGATAAAATTGGAGAAAAGCTCCAATTTACAACTCGACAAAAGACGGTTCACCTGCGACACATTTTTATTGATGGTCGCTCTCTCATTCTCTCTGTGTGTCTTGTTCTCTCAAGCTCTTGCCTTTCTTTTCCTTTCTTTCTTTTCTATTTTACACTCCTTTTCTCCATGTCAATTGTACGTACATACGCTTGCTTTTTGACTTGAAGAAAGGGGAAGTCAAAGTCAAAAAGGGAATAAAAGTAAAAGTAAAAGTACA
The DNA here is from genome assembly GCA_019776565.1 of Sminthurinus signatus. Taxonomy (NCBI): domain Eukaryota; kingdom Metazoa; phylum Arthropoda; class Collembola; order Symphypleona; family Katiannidae; genus Sminthurinus; species Sminthurinus signatus. The sequence continues at coordinate 2,494 of JABASP010004287.1, forward strand.
AGTGGAGGGTGGATAGAACATGTGGAATTTGTGGAATTTCCTATAATAATGGTCTAATGGTATAAATTTGAAGAGAGCTGAAACTCGTAGAGAGGTTTTTGATTTTGATTTTTTTTCCTCCACCTTTTTTTTTTGATTTGGATGCAATTTGGATTTAAATTTACATGTGGATTTCTATTTCGATTTAAATTTGGATTCGGATTTGTATCGCAGACATTTCATGTAAAAACGGGCGTAGACGATAGAAAAATTTCATGCCTATAACTAAACAACATTCTTTGATCTCTGCTTTGATTTCCCATTTTTCTGGTATTTCTTTATCAACGTATGGAGAATCTGAGCAACAAGAGTCTGTACTCGCATTTTATTTGCGTAGTTTCTCTTGTTTGATCTCGTTTCTTGTCCGGTTCTTACTGTGCAGCCGGTTTAGTTCCATTTTGTTCATTCGCCAGTACTTTTATTTTTATATATTTGCTTTGACTTTAATTTGACTCTAGAATTGACCATTCTGCTGTACACTGTGTTTACTATAAAAAAGACGGACATTTATGTAGAAATGCAAATTTACATGCGTAAACATCTAGAAGTAATATGGATTTTTTGAAATATCAATAGGTAAGAGAGTTTCGTGTCTTTTGAACTTTGAACTTCTTTGAGTTCATTTTACAGCCAAAACAGCACATTTAGAATCCACGTCTAAAGAAAATTACTGAAAAATAATGGAATTTTCAGGATTGAATTACGGTATTAATTTCAGCAGGCTACTGATAATTGATAGATTTTTTATATGAAATTGATCTGATCATAAAATTTTTATAATTTTCATAATATGTGTTATCTTCCACACAAATAGACACAAAAGCTGTAACAAAGAAGAATACTTTACATTAATATAGTATCAATCGTAATGGCTTTGGTTTTGGCTTGCTATTTCCACAAGAATTTCCACTCTCCATCCAAAATCCAATAGACAGTTTGTATTTGTGTTTGTGTGCATTTAAAATTTGGGTTAGGCAGACAAAAGGACAAAAGGAGAGAGAGAGAGGTGACTTGGATAAAAGTTTGCAAAAAGAAAGTACATAGAAACGACTCGAGAATTGTTGGTCTCTTCACTTTTTAAAGTTGAAGTTGAAACTGGAACTCGAGCTGGAACAGGAACAGGAGCTTTCTTCCAAATACCTTTTATTCGCTCTTGAATGTTTAATGGAATGGAACACACACACACAAATATACTGATAGAAATGCATATAGAAGTCATACACACACACACACACACACTTTCTCTCTCTTTGTCTGCCTGGGGATTCTCTCAATTCTCTTTTTTCTCCACAAGAGACTCATCCTCTTCGTCGTCGTTGTCGTCTTCTTCTTGTTCTTCTTCTTTTTCTCGTTTCCACTGTAAAAGAATAAGAAAAGGTTGAGGATGAAAATGGAGTCGTAGTCAGAGTTGGAATTGGAGACAAGGAAGACGAGGAAGAAGACGAGGACGAGAACGACGTTGATGTTGATGCTGATGCTGATGCTGACGAGAAGAAAAATCCTCTGGGACTTTTTCCTCTCCACTCTGCACTATCTTAATAACGACATGGCGATTCTTTTCTCAAAATTACATTCAAATCTTTCCCAAATGTCACAAAGCGGTGACTATAATGCTCCTTTTCTCTCCTTTCTCTTCCTCTTCTTCTTTCTATCTTTTGGTTTGGTTTACTAAAAATTTCTTTTTCGTCCTCGTCCTCGTACTCATCTTGCGAAATGAACAACGTATTCTCCCCTTCTCTCATCTACTTATCTTATCATTCCAAGTATTATTCTCAATTTACAAAGAGAACAACTGGAAAACTCAAAAAACTAGAACTTTAGTAAAATGTCGTGTGTACAAAAATGAGAAAGATGCACCAAAACATTCCAACATTCTTTTTCTCATAGTTTCATACTTTATACTTCATACATTTGAAAAAGTACAGAAGTACAGAAGTACAAGAACACAAGACATGGCAATGACAAACTTTTGCATCTTTATCTTAGACTGAAGAATGACTTGCGTTGGCGTTGGCGTTGGAGTTGTCACTGGCATTGGCATTGGTATTCTTATGCCATGTGCAAGTACGTTTTCTACGTACAAAGTACATTGTACATACGTTCACTTTCTTCACTGTGTCACGCCTGGTTTCACCAGAGTGAACAATTTACATTTTAAACTTTTTAATGTTCCAAACTTTTTTTAAAAAAAAAGAGGAACGGAGGAATTATACGTGTATGACATTTGTACTTTTAGATGAATAAATGGAACTGCGTAGTCCTTTTCAGCGTACAGTGGATCCTGGAGAACGGAAAGAGAAAGGGAAAAATGAAGTGAAATGTGAGTGCGTGGTCTGGCTTGGCTTGGTTTGGCGTGTGCATGTGTTTGCGTCCATGAGTTTTTTGAAATGGGAACTCTTTAGTCTAATGTCCGGATGCATAATTTTTATTTTTGTGTAGCGAGCAAATTTAGAAGGAGACTTTAGAGAATGATGGTTTGCTTTGGTTTGGCCGGGCTTTCACTTTTCACTACGAGTGAAAGTAAAAGTAAAAGTAAATGAAAGAGTTTTGGAGTTATTAGACTCTCACTTATTTCCCTTCGTGGACTCAAGTTGGCCCAGGATGCTTGTAAAGAGCAAGAAAATGATTTTTATTACTCTCAAAGTACGTCTAATCGGTATTCATACATATCTAGTGTCTAGTGTCTAGTTTCTACAGTCTACAGCACATATGTACAAATGAACGCAGAGTCAACTCAACTCACTACGCATGCTCCATTATTTTTTCCATTTTTTCAAGCTTTTATTTCTTTTTTTCTTTCAGTTTTACACTCCTGTTCATTCACTATTTTGATTTCACGTCTCGTGTCTCAGATTTTTCAATGCTTTTCAATTTCTTTTCCAACTTTTGAACTCACTGTCCTCAAAATTACAAATAAATATTATTCATTGAAAAATTCTCGCAAGCGGCTCATTGTGAAGTAAAAATACTAAATCAAAATCAAAACCAAGATTTTCAGAACATGAGTTGTAACTTTCTGCCCCATTTTTATTTAAATAACTTGAAGCTCTTTTCTGCTAAACTTGATTTAGGTTTATTATTTAGATTTTCTCTGCTGTTTTTCTGTAGCACACAAATTATTTTAGCATCCTAAATTTTTGCGCATTAGATTAAAAGTGATTCAAGAGGATGCGGAAGCTGTCCAAAGTTTTACTGGTTACTGTTTACTGCAAAACAAAATGGAATGAGAAGGAGAATGAGAAATGAGAAATGAGTAAGGAATAAGGAAAGCCAAGGCACAGAACAGCATCGCGTAGTAGTCACTGCTCGTTTTCTTCTTGTTCATGTTGTTGTTTTGTAACTTTTCTTGATAAATAGGCATATTATTATTCATTATGCAAATAGTGCGAATTGTTTGTGGAGAAATTCGGAACGCAAGAAAATTTTACTTGACAGAAATTCTCCTAATTATAAATTTATTTGTCTGGATTTCCTCTCTTCTTCTTTTTCTTCTTTTTGTTCTTCTTCTTCTTGAGCTTGTGTCTCACTGCTGTCTGAGTGTTTTGCTTGTTTTTGGGCTAGGTTCATTTTAGGCTTTTCTACTTTTCTACTGTAGCTTTTAAGTCTTTTCCATTTCTTCTTCTTTTAAATCATATGAGATGTGGGATGTTTAATGTTGAATGTCAGAGGACGGAAAAAACAAAAAACTTTAAGAGTCTTCATCCTTTTGGCATGTTTCTTTTGTACTGAAGATTTCAGAATTTATTCTCTTCAGAATTCAGATTGGAGTAAAAGTTGAAAAAAGAACTCTTATTTTATCAGTATTTGAATCTCCTTGTTTCTTGTTTTTGAAACATCTTTATTTATTTAGCTGCATTTTAATTTGTTTTTTAAATTTCATGTCCTTGTTGTATAACTGTATAAGTAGTTAAAATTCAATTGTCAGCCCACTTTTTGGGGTAATACATTCGGCAAAAAAACAAAGCAATTGACACACACAAGATGAAAGAATCTTCAAAGAAAAAAGGAGATTTATACTGTGAAAACACGGATGCGGATGCGGAGACGGCCACAAAATATTCCATTTCATGTTTGATCCAATTTTATTGGAAATAGGAAAAGAGTAGATCAGTGGGAATTGTGGAAATTTTAGGGCAAGTAAAAAACCTTTGTGGATTTTAAAACCAATCCAATATGTGTTAAAATGACAACATAAAATGACAATGACAATATTGAGTCAAGTCAAGTCAGGCCAAGTACTTTTACATTTTACATATGATTAGAGCGATAAGCTTAGGTAAGATAGGATATATCTGTAGTGGAGTGTGATGTGGATTTACGTTTGTGATTTTAAACAGACTCCTAAACTTGGTGAAATTCATACTGTCATCTTTACCCTCGTATTCGTTTCTCTTTTTGTCTTTGTCTTTGTCGTTTTCCTTGTCGTTGGTCTAGACTTGAGACTTGAGACTCAAGCTACACTGTAGAGATCAAAAGAAGTTCAATTTACACCGCGGTAACTTTTTTTATGATGACTCACCCAACCATCCAAAATCCAACATTCAACATTCAAGATCCACCATCTCCGTCTTTTTTATTTTCCTTCCTCTTTTATCTTTAAAAGTTTAAAAGCACACTTCTTTTTACATTATGAGACATGTAATAGAAATACATAGATATGTATTCACATGTGCAACACACAGCACACACACAGCTTTGGTCTTTGGACTTTGTACTTTTTCTGTAAAAGGCTTTGAGTTTGTGAGTTGGGGTCATATCATAAAATCCAATGAATTTTTACGTCTGCCTCTGACTTTTTTCTCCACGGTCTGCAGCCTACATTCTACATTCTAAAGTCTTCAGTCTCCAGTCTCCAGTCTTTTGCACAATTTGGGAGAAAGCGGCTCTGGAGTGCACGCAATAATTCCTTTTATGTCATCTTCATTTACATATGCACTTCGTTAAAGACATTTTCATACGGGCTTTTCTAATACATTTACATGCTCAATGCTCAATGTGCAGTGTTCAATGTTCATCTTTCATCCTCAATCTTTTATCTTCCATTGTGCATAGTCAAATGGAGATTATGCTCAGGCTCTTCTTCATTGTGTTGTCTTGTGTTGTGTTGTATTGGTGGAGGATGAGTTAGAGAAGACAGAAGCGGAAATTCAAAACACACTCATGTACATACACAAAGAGAGAGGGAGAGAGAATCTTGGGAAGTAAAAGCTTAAAATAGATATTCAAAGTGCACTGATACTCGTATTCGTATTCTTATTCGTATTTGGTATTTGGTATTTGGTATTCGGTGTTCAGTATTTATGTGCATAAGTAAAGTCATAAAGCTTCTTAAAGATATTAATTTTCTTCTTTGCTCCTCTTCTCCTTCTTATTTTTCTGCATCTTCTTCCTCTTTTTTACTTCGCCGTGTACACTGAACAAAGCGCTTTTTTAACTTGACTGTGTGAGATTGAAAGGAGAAAGGAAGGGAAAGCAAAGAAAAGTAATATAATGTAAAGTAAACCATCGTCTTATTGGATTCTCGACTCTCGACTCTAGACTCTAGACTCAACTGATCTTCTCCTTTTTCAATTCATTCTCCTTTTTTTTGGCAAAAACATGTGCTATACTTACTCACTTTTACATGTAGTATGTATTATGTACTTTTCAAGATGAACACATACTCTGCTCAACTCTTCCTCTTTTGTGACTATTTACACATTACACATTACACACACAAAAGAGAAGAACAATCTTTTTATAAAAATTTATTTCGTTCAATCTTCTACTATATGTATATATATTTATCTAGATTCTTGATATTTTTGCCATCTTTTTCTTTTCCTTTCTTTTCCGTCTTCAATTCCAAAAACTCTTTAGAGGCGGACTCCAACCTCCAAATCCAAATCCAAATCCAGGTCCAAAGTGAATCAAATGAAATGAAATGAAACGTAATGAAAGCAAAGAAAAAGAAAGAGTTGGAAAATACTGAGAATGCGAAGCCAACCTTTTTTCTTTTTTTCTACTGTTAGCTTTAATCTTGAATCTTGATTTTAAATTCATTTGGAAAGTACAGAAAGAATAAAAGAATAAAAAGAGACTCGGACTTTGAGCATTGACTATGTATTGTATGAAATATTGCGTAATATAAATACAGAATACAGAATAAAGTTCTTTTTATATGAAGCCAATATCAACTATAAATTGCTTCAAATTTGAATCTAAATGTGGATATGAAAAGGTAGTAAAATATTGGCTGTGTATTTATTAAAGTGCTCGAGGTAAAAGTAACTAAAACGAAGGAGTAGTGAGTAATAACTCCAACTATATAGAACATATTTTGCCCGGTGGGTACTTGATACTTGATACACTGAAAAAACAAGAACGGATGGATGAATAAAAAAGTTGCTCCACTTTATTTTCTCACATTTGTTTCATCTTCCTTTTCTATCTACTTTCATAAAACAGAGAATAAAAGGGAAAACTATATTTTTTGTTTGTTTTTATACCACTGAATAGATTCATAAACTGAGTACATTTTGAAATGAAGATGAAAAAGAACATCCCGTTTTGTTTATCTAAATTTATTTCCTCTCGTAATTGAGAAGATAAAACAAATGCTGAAATAGTGATAAAAATGAAAAAAACGTAAGTTTTGTACTTACTTTGTTGACAATGGCAAGATTTTGAAAAAAATAGTAAAACTCCTATTAAATCAAAACTAAAAAATAAATGAAATTAATTTAGTACATAAAATGCTTATAAAATGAACAAAACTGAGCGGGAATATTTTGAAATTTAGTTTAAATTTTATTTCGAGGTTTAGGTTCACATTGCTTATTTTGACCCGTTTCTTTGCCACATTTTTGCCAACTATGAGGTAGCTTAGATAAAAAGAAGGGTTTTCTCTTGCTCTTTGACACACAAATGAAAGTATGTTTAACTAAAGAACAAACAGTTCCCGTCGTGGGAAATGTTGTCATACAGAAAACAGAAAAGTTCATTCTTTTATCTGGAGTTTGGAGTGACAATGGACAATGGACAGTGAACTCTGCAGACTGGAAACTGGACCCAACTCAACTAAACTAAACTCGACGTAATTCAATTCAACTCTGTTTAGCTTGCTGACATTTAGTTGAACATTTGATATTGAACAGGCTGTAATAAAAAAGTGTAGAACTATTGTTCTTATTTTTCTTGTGACTCGTTCTTCGTCATAATGACCAAATTTATATTTATAAAGCCGTTTCAATGAAAATTCAGAGTTACTTGATAGAATTGATAATTATTTTCAGGATTTAGTCGTAAAGATATCATGATATCTAAAATATTTCTAGATCGTGTAACATGTTACACAGGTATTTCTGTAACATTTATGGTTTGTATTTCCTTTTTCGTTAAAACGAATACACAATATGTACAAACTACATTGCACACGTGTAGACTGTAGGCTGTAGGCCCAGTAGCCGACAAACCCAATTATGTACGTCATGATGCGAACAAGTTTTCTACTCCTTTCTTTTCTCTTCCTTGAATGCTTTTCATCAAAACTTTCTTCCCTGTCATGTCACTGGAAAAGGTACAAGCCACCTACTCTATGTACAATGTACAATGCACAATCATCTCACACGTATTACATAGTACATAATGCAAGTACAAAGTACAAGGGTTTTACCTCCTAAAAACATGTTGAAAATGAATAGGAAAAGTTTACTCTGATCGGAAATAGGATTTTAGTTCCTGGAATTTTTTACTCAATCCTCAATCCTCAATACTCGATACTCAAACTATACAAATATAGGTTTTCAGGAAACTGGTCACCTGGCAACTGGTCACATAGCTTACTGGTCACATTGCAACTGGTCACACGGAGAAACTCGTCACACGGGAAACTGGTCACAAAGTATGACTGGTCACACGGGGAAACTGGTCACTCACGCAACTGGTCACACAGGGAAACTCGTCACACGGCAAACTGGTCACAAAGTATGACTGGTCACACGGGGAAACTCGTCCCTCAACCAACTGGTCACACAGGGAAACTCGTCACACGGCAAACTGGTCACAAAGTATGACTGGTCACACGGGGAAACTGGTCACTCA
>JABASP010004288.1:0-10606 GCA_019776565.1 Sminthurinus signatus
TCTAGATACTAGTCAAGATTATGTTATTAGACTAAAGTTGAGAAAAGAGAATCCTATATACATGTTATGTTCTTGTACGAAAAACCAAAATGTGTAAAGTAGATATTAAGCAACATTGAAGACGTGCTCCACATTTTAAAAATGTACACATGCACAAAAAAAAGTCAATCGTATATTGCATATCGTATACATGATTTGAATTTTGAATGAATGATGCTTTCTCCTTGTTTTAAACATGTGAGAGAAACAAAAGATGCTCCCATTTGATTTTCTACTCAGTTCATCGTACTCAAGTAAAACTATAATAAAAAATATTGTACTACATTATGTTATTGTATGTTGTATGCAGTATATAAATGACTATTTTTGTATAGCCATACAATCAAAATTTCATGACTATAGCGTTTAGAGTTAAGGAGATACAATCATATTTTGTACGTATTTTGATAACAAAAAATTCCTTATAACACCAGATGCGGAGTAAAAAGGGTAGTGCCTATGTGAACATTGAGTTTATGTTCTTAATTATAAATTTACGACTTTCTTTCTCCTTTCCTCTCTTTTAATTTCATTGACAACTTTGAGTACATTTCTAATGGACGATACAAAATTTGATTGCTTCAAGAGATTTCCTTTCGGAAGTTTTTACCACAAAATGTGGGAGGACGATATACATATTACACATGTATGTACTTCAGTGCAGAGTGCAGACACAGTTATACTCCATATTTGTTTATTTGTTTAAATGCATCAATCCAACTTTTTCAGTTGTACATAGTTTTTACTTTACATTCAAAGGCCAGGCCAATCTTCAAGATCTACAAAAGTGGGCGAAAAGAATGTGGAGAACAAAAATTCAAGACTTGTGACACTTTGTGGTCAAAAGATCAATATATGAGATCAAATATAGAACATAATATGATTGTGCATGATATTATTTCTCGAGTCCAATTTGACGCCCTTTTCTTTTACAAATATATATGCATCACTTTTATATATACTTGTGGTGCAGACTCTGGGTTCTGGGTTCCAAATTCAAATGGACATAAAATACAAAAATTAAAGAATGATGATATAACATAAAACCCTTGTCACATGTTTTAGGGTTCAAGGAGAATCCAAAATTATAAGTTATATCGTGGAATGTTTGCTCCATGCTCCATATTTCATATATGTTGTTTTATTATCGTGTATTATTAAAACTAAAATCGTACTTGTATGATGGCTAAAATACATTAAGAGAACATGAAATGATATAGGACGAACAAAATTTTACTGCATAATTAAAGTTTTAAATGAGGGTAGTCCTGCACTCTACTTTCATATTATTCCCACCTCCTACCTCCTCCACCAGTTCAACCACACAATGCAGAGTACGTCTCTCGTCTTTCTTGTCGCCTATGGCCAAGAAATTAAAAATCTCCTTACACATTACACATTACTCACGATATACGAGACAGCATCAGAGTATAGATTGTATAACGTAGAATGTAGAATATAGAGTGTAGAGGGTTCAGTGTACATTGTACAATGTAAGGGTCTCGTTTTGAAAAATGAATCACTGAATCCTAAGAGGGAATGGAGCCGGAATAGTAATAAAATGATGAAAGAAAGTATTATAGTGAGCGAATCTACAAGAAAAGGGCAAAGGCCGTAGAAAGAGCTAAATATGCGTCTATGTGGTAGTATTTTTCAAGTGTCATATATAAATAGTTCTTCAGATACACGAATATGGAGACAATAATAAGCGATCCCTCACTCTAAAGATTCAAAACATGGAGGACTTTTCATTTTGGATATCAGTGCACTTATACACATACTTACAGATATACATGTGAACATATGGATGGATTCATATTATTTTGTATCTATATCATCTTTACTTGCCCTATGCTGATTACTATTAAGGTTAGTTATGAGGACAGTAGACAGTACATGGGAAATGAATGAACGGATGAAACACTAAAAGAGAGAATGAATAGGGATCTAAAGTCTCAAGTCATTCCCGTATGTATGATGCATGATGTGTCGTACATACACATTTATATATAGTATCCGATGTCGCATATCAAAAGGTGGAAAATGGGATGGAAAAGTTTGAAAAGCATAATGAAAACTGGGATGGAAAGGAGGAGTAGTGAAAAGAAAAGATTGAAAGAAAAAGAAGAGCATGATAACGTAAAATGGAGGAGAAGGTTTTGAGAAGAAAGGAGAAAGGAGATGAGGAAACGGTAAAATGTGAGCATTCATAGACCATTGAAGAAAAGGGACTTATGATGTTAAGCTTTTACAAAAGGACAGAAGGCAGAACAGTGAATGGATATAGAAAGACAGGCAGATAGATAGATAGATAGATAGATAGGTGTGAAGGAAGAATAGAAGCTTTGACATGGAGAACCGAGAAAGAAGTTATGATGAGGAGAAAAAGCTAAATGAAAAGTGAAGCTTGCATATAAAAGTAATTAACGGCTATTTCATTTTACCGACAAGCTAAAAGACAAGAGCCCTTTCTTTTTATATGTATATGTGTGTATTTCTAGTTTCTAGTTTTTAGGGTCTACATATTATACAATATACATGTCCCTTTACTTTTACTCATCCCCAGAAATTTGGCAACTTCTGCCAATTCTGCAAAAGTGTTGAGAAAAATATCTACACACCATTTCTAAATTTCAACAAAAGATGTACAATCTATATTATAAAACAAAAATACAAAATCAAGATAAAGAATTTCTTTCTAAACTCTACAGTAGGTGTAGTATTTCTTTCTTTAATTTCCTGCTGTTTTCCCCTTCTTTTTGTTCTGACTAGAACTAGAAATATCAACTTTCTTTACTTCTCCTCCTTTTTATTATGGACCTTTTGAATGTTGAATGTTGACTAAAAAGAATCAAATTTTGTTTCCAACACAAGTTTCTAGTTTTTGTGTATATCAATCCAATAAATAGCGACAGATTTTTTCAAAGGTGTATTTTTTAACACTTTGTTACCACTGTTTTGTTTACATTATAGCATTTAGATTTTTCTTCATGTATCGTGTATTTGAATTCTTTTTTTCTGTACTATAAATTTTGAAATATAATCCATAAACTGTGGTTGTATGTTGTATACCATTGTTTTATATTTTACTTGAACGATGAACATTCTCTAAAATTTACGCGACAAACAGAAGCATTCCAACTATTTCTGTAAACATAAAAACGAACATCAAAAGCATGTTCAACTGTCGTCAGGTCGTGAGGCAGTCAGTTACAGGTTATGGTTTACAGTACCAATGTCAACATACCTGTGACATTGGTACTGGAAAATAGGCAGACCTTTATGCAAAACTGCATGAAACATGTAGAGAGAAATAAGATTTCAAGTCGGACAAAAGAAATGAATTCCATAGTTTTATTATTTCCCTGCCACTTGTTTTTTATCACATTTCAAACAGTTTAGTAATGGGATGTTGCATTGTATGTAGTATGTAGTATGTGTCAATTCTCATTTCCGTCTTGTTCATGTACTTTCACCTTTGTACATGGTACATGATCAGAAAAAAACAGCAAAAGAGAATGGATTTTACTTTATTTTGTACATTGTACATTGTAAAGTGTACAGTCTAGTGACTAGTGAATAGTGAAAAAAGACTAGGTCAAACAAAGGAAGAAAATAAAAAGTGTTGAAAAAAGTGAATGTAAGAGAATATAAAAGAATGTTTCGTAAGTTTAAAGTAATAGGGGGACATAACAGTCTGTAGTCTCTATTTTAAAAGAAAGGACTACGACTGGAGGGAAGGAATATAGAGAGGGGAGGAATGCTTCTAGAAAGATAAAGGAGGAAGAAAATGGCAATGTTTGTTCTCCGTCAATCTTGTTCTTTCTCTTTCTGCTCATCTTCAAACTCTTCAGTTTTCAAGTTTTCAAGTCCATAAACAAACGGCAAACGACAAACGGAAAATGGGACAAAGTTCTTTTCTATCTTTTGATGAAGTCTAGAGTCTAGAATCTAAAGTCTAAAGTCTAAAGTCTAAAGTCCATTGCAGTTCACTGCATTGTCTACGATTATCAAATAGTCGAGAGAGGACAGAAGAGGGGAAAATGGGAATGAAACTAAAGGTTGACTGCAACAGTCTACATTGCTACACAAACACACACACACAGTGTTCACTTTGTGCGTCAACTTGATTCCCAAAGGAAGATGTCGAGGACGAGGACAACGACAACCGAAGCGACAAAAATGAAGGAGAAGGTGACGAAAATTGGACATGTACCTATCTACAAGACACAAGACACAAGATATCTGAGAGGTTACGATTCAATGTACAGTGTACAGTGTACAAAGTACAAAAAGCAAGTCAAGCTTTTCACTCTTTACTCACGTTGAACTCTTTTTAACAAAATGAAATCAAATCAATTTTCATCATAGGAAAAGGTCCGTTAATAATAAAAGAAGGGTGAGAAACCTCTCTCGCTCTGTCTTTCACGTCACCCTGACTTAGCACTTTTACTTTCTACTTTCTCCTTTCTATTCAATTAAAACAGACAGGTTAAACAAACCTTGTTAAAAATAAATGGTAGATTCAACAATGACAGTTTCATTTCCCATTTCATTTCAAGAGAGAGTAAATATCAAGTTTATCCTTTACATCCTTTACATCCAATCTTCATCAAATGTACGTAATATCCATCTATGTATATTGTATATACAAGATGCATGTCTTGATGAGTGATGTGTCTTCATTTAGTATTTATTTTTGATTCTAAATTGTAAGACATGAAATTCAACTTTGATTGTAAGTTGTAGATTGTAGATGAATTTACAACCTTCAGTCTTACTGTGCAAAAGGATTTACTCTTCGTATGTGAACGCACATATCTTGTACAATGTACAGTGTACAGTGTACATTGTAGATATATATAAAAACCTACATTGTAAAAGTACTTGTACTGATATCCCTGTGTATTTTATTATTATTATCATGATCATCATGATCATCAGCCCATTATAGCAGAGTTTCAAGAGAGAACTCTTTTACGTTCTTGAAATTCTGAAACAGTCCCCTTCAATTGGCTTAGCTACTAAAAAGACAAACAGATAGACAGACAGAGAGACAGACAGGCAGAACAGAGCAGGCAGGCACTTATTGATCTTGTTATTTCAACTGAAAGTTCTGAGAAGACATGAAAAGAACACCAGTTTTCGTCAAATAGACAAATTTCAACGTATTTTGAACTTGCAATAAACAATAAAGTCACACAACACATACCTATAGTCCGACTTGGAATAATGGGATAATAAAATATAAAGCTATTGATCTAATCCTCATGTAACATGTAATAGACACATATGCAATATGCTTAGGATTTGTACGTCCTTATTTCTTCTTTTTATTCTTCTTCTTCTTGTTCTTCCTGATCTAAATACTGAGGAAACAGATACAGATACAGATATAGCCTGTATAAAAAGTCAAATTGAAGCCAACGGCGTCTTTAAAAACATAATATTGATCCCTATGTATAATGTACAATGTACAATGTACATACAACATATGTTACAAAATACAAACAAAAGATCAATGAAATTCCCCTCTCTTTTTCATTTTGAAACGAAACGTGTTTTTTCGTTGTGAAATCAGAATGTAGAATGTAGAGAATTTGAGAGAGCATTTGCGATTTGCGTACCAACACGTTTTTCCCAATGCAAATGCCAATGCCGATTGTCTGTTCAATGTTGCCATTATCATCATTATCTGTTCATTTTACAATCCATACGGCACATACATGTATACATTGTATACTCGATAAAAAAGAGGAAAAATGAGACTCGGATGAGCTAGTGCATAGTACATAGTTCATAGAATCTAGGGCAAAATGAATGACAGAGAACCATCATTTCTACTTACTTTCCTAGAGTTTTCTAGTCAACAAAAGAAACATGAAATAAGCAAAGAAATGAAAAAAAAAATCCTTGAAAAAGAAATGACTCCACAGACTTGAGACTCCAGACTCCAGATATAGAATACTCATAAAGCGAGGACAAAGGGGAAAGACGGGAAAGCAAAGAACAATCAAGAATCAAAACAGTTAAGTAAACGTTCCGATTATTGAACTTGTCGTTGTATTGGATGTTTGTGGATCATTTATTGGATCTATCTCTTTCTCCTTTTGTTTTCCCATGTCTTTATGTGGGGTGGTTGAGAACCTTGTTCAAAAGTAATGTTATGCTTTTGATGCTTTGTTCCTCAAAGCTCAAAGCTCAAAGCGCAAAGCTCAAAGCCACTTTCCTTCCTTTGAGGTTCATATGTTATGTACACTCATCCACATTTATAAGTTTTTCTTTTGTTCTACCGTTCTATGTTGTACGAGGAATGATGACAAAGTTTCAAAGAGTCATACAGATATTTACACATCATGTCTGACGAAACCAAACCAACAGAGCAGATTGAGAACCTAAAAGACTTTCTGATTGCGGACATCAAAGTTTTTCCCAAGTCTAGTTGTCTTCTTCCTTTTTTTTCATTCTCTACTTTTGTTTTTTGTGTTAATATCACGAATATTATCACACACAAGCACATTTTCATACTGTGGATTGAGTTGTCAAAAAAATATGAAGAAAACTTTTCTCATCACAGTGTTTACTTTCACAAAGTATTTGAATTTTGCATGAGTTACACAATGACACACATAAAATCCATTGAAACATGAAGAATCAAGAATCCAGAAAATATATGATAAAACTTACAGGAGGAACAAGTGATAGACCGGGAGTTGCAACAGCGTCCTCCATGTTTGAAGCAGCGTAACCAGAGTCCATTCCGTTCCTAAATGTAATAAGTAATAAACAATAAACATAATTAGGACACTATGCAAATAATGTGGAGAGAAATTTCAATGGTGTTTTCATAAATAATAAATACTTTTGAAGAAAAGAACAAAAAAGCTGCCAAGTTGGATGGATTATTAAGCACTATTAAAACTTTTCATTTTTCAAAGTATTCATACTGGAGTTAATTGTAGTCTGTTGATTGGGCTATGTACTGACTGTGATTTATTTAAGAAATTTTGGGTGAAACCTGTGTATAAAATTTACTATTGGTAATATGTAGTTTTTATTATGTGGATTACGTGTTAATTTATTTCAATTGAGAAACTACTCGACCTTTGTCTAATGCCTAATGTCTAATCCCAAGTACGAAGTACGAAGATCTAAAAGTGTTTTCATCTACGGTCTACATTCTACATATACGACACTACATTCTGTTACTAAAATCTTTGAACTTGCTCAGGTGTATCGTGAGAAACTTGAAGTAGTATTTGATCCGCCTTACTCCTTACTTAGAAGGAAATTAATTCTCACACAGCATTGTTCAGATTTGAATCTGAGAGTTGAATCTAAAATAAATTTACACAGTTTCGGTCATAGTAATGTAATGTACACCTATTATCTATTTATTACCCTATTTATCATACTATTATGTTGTCATTCATTCCTACATGATTAACTTTAAACTTATGGCTGCTTACAATGAAAAGTACAGTATTATTATTATTATTATAAATCAAAGAATAGAAACTAATTCATTGTTTCTCTTTTGAACCTTGAATTTCCTAATGAAAGTAATAAATTAATATGACTGTAATAAAATTATAATAATAATAATTTAGTCAAAATATAAATGATTAGTGACTTTAGAAGGAAATCTCATGAACATGTACAATGTTCATCAAACATTACATTCAACCGGGCTGAAAATTTTGTAGTATATTATAATTCATAATATTTAAATATATAATACTTTGTATTGTATTGTGATATATGTGATTAGCATGAATGAATGATGAGGAATGAGGATATATTCAGTATTTAGTATTCCGAATTTAGACTCACCTCTCTTCTTCTCCTCTCGCTGCTTCAATGATAAAAGACGTGGTGGCTTGGGCATTAGGAATTATATGGCAGTCATCAGAGTCAGGTGAGACGTCTTCCGCGTCTACTTCCGCATCCAAGTCTACATCATCCTTGTCAAGATCATCCCCGTCATCCTAAAAGATATTTAGACAATATTAATATTAATAATTGGTAATAATTACTTTACATTTTGCTTTACATTTTGTTTTTATGAAGGAAAAGTTTATCTTTTTAGTCATTTACAGACTTAATTATGTATAATATATATATGACATTATTCATACACGTAATAAATCCGGAATAAAAAGTGATGTCACTTTCATTTTCACACTAGAATTCATGTACACAATTCCTCTGCACGTCGTCTTTGATAAATTTGTATGAATATTACAAAGCAATAAGTGTACAAGAGTTAACACTTTCCTGTCAACTTCTAATTTCGAATGCACTAAGTTTTCTATTTTCATGTCCGTTAACCTCCGTTTCATTCTAAAGCTTATGAAGATCATGAGTCATGATCATTTGTACCATAAATTGTAGATAATACAGCAAATATCAACAGAGTTTAGATTTTTAATGTACATTCGTGTTTCATATGTATTATGTATCACAGTTTACAGTTTACATTTGTGACCTACATCAGCTACTTTTTACTCATCAGTTGGTAGTTGGTAATAATACATGTAAAATGAAGTAGATATTGTGTAACCGTGGGGAGTAAGATGTACACACATGGTATTTATGTTGTATGCACATGATTTTGTGTAGTAGAGTAAAGAGTAATTTTAAGCTCCATAACTCAAAACTCATAGGATCACAAGAGTTGGGTGAAAGCATGCATGTACGTTGTGCATACTTTATCTGTGTAGATAGCAGATAGTATATATGATTAACATTACATCCATAGTAAAGTACAGCTAAAGAAGCCTAGGAAAAGGCCTCATCTTGACATTAATTCAATAATACGGATAATGGAATTGGTGATTTGCTCATATGTACAGCGTACATAAATACAGATATGTAGAACGAGGATGTATTCACACATGTGTGTGGATACATACATAAATGCACCAGCCATTATATTGTATATTGTATTATATTATATCTGGCTCCAGAGGAATCTTTCATGTCTTCTCCAATCTGGAAAACACAATACTAATGCCAATAATGCACATTGCTCATATAAAGTATAAAGCTCAACTAAAATTCATAGTCACTCTTATCCCTCGCTCCTTTCTGGAGGGGAACGACGGAAGCGTAAAGTTTGCAGCCCTGATTCAGAATTTAGATTCAGATTCATGCTCAAAATCCAAATCTAAATCCAAATCCCGAATCTTGAATCTCGAATCTATTCCTTGCCTCACTCTTTCTTGCTTTATTTCTTTCTTACGCCTTTCGTGGGCTGGTCGAGATAGAAAGTAAAATGATATGGTACGATGTACGATGTGGAATGCTTTGATGTGCTACAAGATACAAGAAACTATAGACACGAGATACTTTATACTTGGAGCACAGAGTAGCAAATTTCATGAGAAGCCAAACACAAAGACTTGGAGAGAGACACAAATATAATAAGTAATTCTATCAGAGGAGCAAGAAAGCAGAACAGTCTCAGTCTAAGTTCAAGTTCCAGTTTCATCTCCAGTTCCAGTTCTAGTTCTGGTCCCAGTCCCAGTCCCAATCCCATTCTCAATTCCTGTTGTGATTCCAGTCCCAGCTACAGTTTCAGCTTCAGTTCAAGTCAAAAGATATTATATATTAAGTTTGCATTCCCATTTGAAAGAGGGACAGAATGCGAAAGAGAAAGAGAAAAAGAGAGAGAGAGAGAGAAATGTGATGTAATGTATAGCATACAACAAACGAACAGAGACTAGAGAACCGAGAACAGAGATAGAAGGAATGAGAAAGAGGAGGAAAGTAGTTTAGAAAATTTCATTTGTATTTACAATTGGCCATGCTTCCTCGCTCCACACTATAAAAGAGTAGTAAAATGAAGATGAAGAGGAAGATGACAATGACGAAGAAGAACACAGAGGGCCTAATATAATGTAGAAAATAGATGGATAGATAGAAACGAGGAATAAATGTAAGAGTAGACTGTGGACTGTAAGCTGTAGCTCGCTCATTTGTCTCCAGTCTCTAAAATCCACACTGTACTAAACTAAAGGGCACTATACGCACCCACCAACTGGAGACGAGAGACCAAAGACTCCAGACTCGAGAAATAGAAAATGTAGAATGGAAAAGTATCTAGTATCTTTCTCCTCTTCTCCGAAAATGGAAAATTATATTAGAGAAAGAGACGCTCACAATTCACAATCTCTTTCTCTGTTTTTCTTGTCTATCTGTCCTTTTTTTATCCCAAGTGTCTCCAAACTGTACACATTAGGCGGGAACCCTCTGAGTTATTATGTAATTGTAGTTGTAATTGTAAGGTTTTTTGTAAAAATTGTCATGGGAATTGGTCAAAAAAATGGGACTTACAAAGCAGCCTACAATCGTAATTTTGCACATAAAAACTACATAATTTTAGTACATCATATATAAAAGTTAATAAAATCCGAAATGATTGGTCACCTCAGAGTCCCTTGACCCTTAATTATCCTTGAAATCCCAAAAATATCCCTGATTTCATCAATTTGAGGGTGAAATCATGAAAAAATATTCTACAACTGAAACCATCGGGTGCACAAAATTGTAAGAAAAAATGTAA
>JABASP010004289.1:0-10606 GCA_019776565.1 Sminthurinus signatus
TAATTTGTTACTACATTATTGTCAATCTAAATGCTGAAAATATGACATAAAAAGGTTTTTTTTGTTGTGCATGAATAAAATTACTCCATGTATCTATATGTGTACGCATAAAAGATAAGATGTATAATGCACTGACATGCCTTCTACAACAGTATATAGCATGGAATAATATTAGTACCTATATACACATTAAGTTATGTACAATTTATGTATTTTTTGTGTCTAAGACGTAAAGTCAATATTAAGACTAGGATCTAACTTCGAAAGGATCGTGGGCTCGTCCTTCGAAAAGGTAGAAGAACGACCAATTTCTGCAAGTGTCCGCATTTTTGGCTCTCCCGTATCCGTTTCAATAGTGGATTTACTCATTATATTATTATGATCTCTATATGGATCCATTTGATCCAGATTATTGGAAGCTTGATGATGTCCATTCATACCCGAGGATGACGATGCTTGAGTTTTTCCTGATGTTTTTCTGGAACTTGCAGAACTTCCACTTGAATTTCTATTACTATGACTAATCTTTTCACTACCACCCACACGTTTGGATCTAGTGGAGGAATTAGAATTTGCACTTGACCCTCCAGTCATTCTTCCACTTGAATTTCTACTGCTGGGTGGTTCCACTGGAGTCGTAACTGTTGAAGCTCTCTCAGATTTTGAATCTGAACCCATAGAATTACGACTATTCCTATTACTTCCAGTTGATGAAGCATATCTAGAAGGTTGGGATAAATTTGGTGTTCTTGGTGTAGTATATCTTGAAGTTGGGACAATATTTGTATTTGTTGTTGTTGTTGTAGCTGAAATTGTTGCCATATTGTTTTCGGATTCAACTGCTTTTTTAGATGAACTTTTTGGTCTTAAATTTGGCTTTGAAACGGCATTAGCTCTGGCGGAATTGGTTACATACGTTTTAGGTGGTGGTGTTGGATTTGTCACATTACTATTATTACTGTGCTGTTTTGCTCCCAAATTCCTTGTTGACCTAGTTGAGGACCCAGCAGTAGTAGTAGTAGAGGAGCCTGGTAGTCCAAGTCCAGGTTTTGATGGTGTTATCGGTGTTTGAGAATTTACAGGAGTTCGAGTAGTAGAAGATGATGAAGTAACAGAATTTCTTGGTGACTGATTAAAGGATTTTTCTCTGGCATCTAATCCTCTCTGTCTACTACTTGTAGTACTCGTCTGATGATGAGAAACTTTTTGACTAGATTTACTGTTCTTTGGCATGGTTGTTGAAGTTGGGGGAGGATGTTCAGTCGTTGTAGGAGTTGTTACTACGGACGAGCTACTAGAAAATACATTTTGAATTGGACGTACTGAAGCTATTTTTGCTCCACTAGACTTTGTAGTAGTTGTAGAATAATTTGAAGATGACGAAGAAGAAGCAGGAGGTACGGGTGCTTCATTGGGATTGGAATGGGAGGATAAAATTTGTGTTTTATGATGATCTGCTCCTCCTCCAGTTCCAGTTCCAGATCTTTTATTATTTTTACTAGTGGAAGATGCTGAGGATTTTACACTGGAAATGGAGGATGATCTATCAGATGGAGTGAGGCGACCATGAACTGTTGGTTTTACTCCAACACCAGCATTTGTTCCTCCAGTTGTAGCTCCTTTAACAATTTTATTTCCAGCCTTATCATAACCCACAAAGGATGAGGTACATATTCGTTTTCGCACATCTTGACCCAGATGCTCCCAATATTTTGATAAAACTGCTTTAGAACCATTTGCAATTAAATATTTTTCAATTTCCTTTGCTAGCATTTTCAAAAAGTCCACAAATACCTAAGAAAAATTAAAATGAACAAAAAGAAATTAGTTGCAGAGAATTCTTTTATTCAAATATTAATTACTATTGTAGTGTTTTGTATATTAGAAAAAGTTTGGAGACAATGGACACACACTACACACATTCACATCACAAAATATTCATTCCTGTAAAATTTAATATACCGTGGACCAGTACTCAACTTCATCAATGTTATGAGTTCCAAGTCCAATGAGTCTGCTCAATGCTGTATGACTCAAACAAGCTTCGTCAATTTTTATTAAAGTCAGGGCTTCCATAAAAGTCCCCTCTATTCGCGAAATATTCCACTGTTGGCCTTTTCCAAATAGAAGGAATCTAAAAAAAAAGAAAGAAGACATTATCATATTATGAACCAGAAATAATTTGACCATAATGTGATCCTTTCTTAATTTTTTCATAGTAACATAATAATATTTCTATATTATAGTAATTAATCATACCTTTGACACTGTACAACTTGACTAAAATGTTCTCCTATGAATTGTACACAAGCTTCTGACAATTGGTTCACTACACTAAAAATCGGTTCCGTCCATCGTACACTTGGCATTGTTGTGAGGAGTTGATCACACCCCAAAGTGATGTCCAAAATATTTTCTACAGACTTTAGTTAAATTTCAAATATATAATTACATATCGTTAGTTTTTTACCATGCTGTACTTCAATTATATTTAGAAAAACTTAAAAGTACACACGCTACATACTTCCAAAAGTTATTTTGAATAAAATGGTGAAAGTAGTGAAAGTTACCAAATGGTTCACACTGTAGCGAAGGGATTTTTCAATCAGTTCATCCCCTAAATTGGCAAATGCTTTAGTTGGCCAAATACGAACAAAATGTTTACAAATCCATTTGGTCATCTTTCGATGAAGTTCATCCATCTCATATGAAATTGCGATAGGAAAGCATTCTAAAACTCCACCAATACATCCAGTACATGGCTACAGTAAAAAGTAAGAGTTAAATTTAATTACAAAACTATTTAAGTACGTATATTTTATGTTTCATAATGATTAGTATATTTATGTATGTTATGTCTGTTATCAAAGTTCTTGAACCACATTATAATTTATAGTGCTAATAGTACATTAGATACATATGTACATACATTATACATGTATGGACTGGAGAAAGTAAACTATTCAATGTTACATTTGAATATAATATACATATGTATATAAAGCATAAAGCAATACTCAAAAGGTATGCTATGTTAACTGTACAGTGGACATTGTACACACTGTTAATCACTTATTATCCAGTACACATGACACATGAAATTATTCTTACCCGATGAAAATTATGACAAAATTTGACTCGGATGGTTTGACTTATATTCTCTCGTAACCCCTCCAGTCCAAGTAAATCGGTCAAAGTAGCAAGTTCTAGAAGATCAATGCTGTCCGGAATTTCATTAGTACCACTGTATATGTGACACATGGTAAAGTGTACGACAGTGTAGGAAAATCTAAAACAAAAAAAAAATTTATCTGCAGGTATTTCATGTACATTGTATATAAAAAGAATATATATTATGTAGCTGATCGTGAGTATACGGATAAATGTTTGTAATGTACATTGTACATACACAACACACGTCTAAACAGTATGTACAATGTACATTGTACATACTAGTATCATGATTCATGAATCTTGAATGACTTTTTCTAGTGTAATTCTAGTTCATACCCATCCAATGTAATAATATTCCCCGCTTTCTCTATCCAAGGTCCAGAGAAAATTGCTGCAAAGTACTGCGAACGAGATGAGAGAATACATTTATGTGCCTTGAGGTAACGTCCATTTACACAAATACTAACATCCGTATTTATTCCATCTTCAAACATTCGTAGCAAGTCCTTTCCTAATTTGAAGCATGGTCCTTTTGAACAAACTTCAGCTACATCAAAATTAAAATAGTCATTTTGTATTTTAATTATGAGTAAAGTGTAAAGTGTATAACATCAATACCTTTTTTTTACAATTACTTTATATCTTCTTTTAGATAAATATACATACTACATAATATTATGTATAAAAATGAAAATAAAGCTTTTAGCTGTTGAATTTCATTATAAATAATTATAATGATTGCGATTAAACACTTAGGTGATTAGTAGGGTAAAATATATGTATGTGTAACTGAGGTTCTTTTACCTTCTGGTCCAGAAACCTCCATGGAGCTAATGAAACTGGCCATCATATCAAAATCAGTAGCAACATGAAGTGAAGACCTGTTACTTGTCGAGGAAATCTCCATATTACTCGTACCACTACTAGTTATACTCACATTATCCTCTCTCATATTCCCAGGTTGACTCTGCCCTGTTGTTTCAAAATTTGTATTTTTATTTGTATTATTACTTTGGTTTGTCATTTTGGGTTTTTCTAAAGTATCTGGATTTCCCATAGCTGGTGGTTGTTGTTTTGCAGTAGTCTCAGCAGCCTTATGTTGTAATATTGGACTTGGATATTGGAAGGTACGTTTCTTTTGGCTACTACTACTTGATGATGATGTCATGCTACTTGTATTTGACGAACTTTGATTTGTAGAGACTAATATTGGTTCACCACTTTTGATACTCGCTATATTTCTATGTACTGGAAGTCGACTTGGTTTGTTCATACTTAGTGAACCTTGTCCATGTTGTTGTTGTTGTTGTTGTTGTTGTTTTGACAAATGTCCTGATTTGCCAGAAGTTAATTCCTCCTCTTTTCCAAAGTCTACAAACATTGAAAAGATTTTCTTCTTGTCTGGAGATTTGGTTGTCCCATCTGAATTTTTATTCATTGTTTCTGAAGGCTCATCCATATCAATGAAAAAGGCAAGAGAGTTGGGATTACTTGACTTTATTGAACTACTCATCTCTGAATTATCAAGACCATGATCCATATCCATAGATAAAGAATTGAAATCAATCGTCCAAGCTTCCGGTGGGAATATTGGTGGATCTTAAATAGAAAATAATTATTAATTAAAACAAATTAATTAATTAAATTACATTAAAATAATTAAAGTGCACATGCTTGACCACATATTATTTGTTTTAAAAAAAATTGAGTAAAATTTGTAAAAAAGTAACCTTCAGCAAGAATTCCAATTTGGCTTTGAGACTGTGACATATCCATCAAGTCTTGTAATTTCCCTTCTCCTCTCTTATTTCCACTAAAATCATATTGTGTAAGTTTTTGTTGTTCCTTTGACGTATCAAAATCAAATTCTGGAATGGGTGTAGTAGGTAATTCTTCCAAAGAATCAGCAGCAAGGTCAACACAGGATGAATCGTCTTTCATTATTATGTCTTCTTTCATTATTTTATTTTTGGTAAATTTTGCATTTCGATTTGAGTCATCATCCACGAAACAATGTGTTTGTATTATATCGGGGAAACTTTTAGAAATTGGAACACGAGGTTTCACCATTACTGTTTTTTTGTGGGCAGAACTCTCTTGTTTCTTTTTTACTTCTTTATCACTGGTGTGGATTGGATTATTTGTAGGTTGTTCCTGTTGTTGTTGACGTTTATCATCCGTATCATCTCCAAAATCGGATTCTAACGAAGGCATTGTAAATTGTTCTATGTCTTCAGACAGGGCAGCAGCATTTATGAAATATTTACATTCTTCTATAAATCCTTCGACACTTTTTTGAAGACTACTCTTAAAACCGAGTTTAATTTGATTTGTAAACTCTCCTTCACTAGAAGCAGTGAGCTTATTATTTTCACTTCCACTACTTTTACTCATGCTCATGGCACTGGCTGGAAGTTGCTCTTCATCTTGCTCTCCTTCTTCTTTCTGCTGTATGACTTGATTTTCCACTTTATTTAGTCCTAATGGCTGATGCGGATGAATAATATTATGATGGTTGACATTTGCATTTATAATAGCCCCATCTACTCCTGCTTCAAAATCCAAAGGATTTCCATTATCATCAAAAGAGCTCACCATCATAATGTTCCGCTCCATTTTTGCCATTGGGATTGGAGCTCCAACATCATTCTGATTCTCAATCCTGTCCATGTCACATTTCTTTCCTATCTTGTCACAAGCACTAATATTATTTTTACTGTAATATTGAGGATCCGACTGTTGATTATTACGATCTCCTTCTCCTGATATTGACAGTCCACACAGATCAAATCCAAACAATTCTTTAGTTTCTTTATTCAACTGTTTTTGATGTTGCTCCATATTTTCTTTAGATATCTCCTCATTAGAAGGACAAGGACAATCCTCTAAATCAATTAAATTTTCAATTTTTGCAGCGGTTGATGATGATGCTGTTTGCTGTTGTTGATGTGAGGTTTTTGGTTTTTCAGATTGGTTATCTTCTCCTATTTGTTTTGCATTTAGATGTTGAGTCTGAAATGGAATATTTTCTCTCTCCGATTTTATTTCAGAGTTCAAAAAAGTAAAAAATTGTCCATCGGATGAATCTGGAAGGGCAGGAACTGAAGCCCACTTGTTTCCACTCAATGTCTGACGTTGACTCACCGACATTTCCATTTCATTCTCAAAGTCAGTACTTTTAGTAGCAGTAGTATTAGTAGTAGTAGTAGTAGTATCTACGGGTGGAAAACTATTAGAAAAGGCCATGATGAAAATTGAACTAGAAAAAAAAATCTAATCACGTCACACTTTCAACCGTTTCTTGACTTTCCTATCTCAATTTAAATAAATTCAGCTGCAATGATCATGAAAAAAAAAAACAAAACTTTCTTTTTCTTCTTCTTTTTTTTAGTATACACAAAAGAACTATCCTTAGCTGGCACAATCCTGTATGTACACTATATACCAGAAAACTGTATTATTTATGCACATAAAACATTATTATAGTCCTCGTACTTGTTTTATGTAATATTATTATACGGCAGTGGAAAAACTAGCAAAATGATGATGTACATGGTGCAGAATACACTTTTATGTTTATGTTTATACCTTTTTCTTCGTATACTCAGTACTCACTCAAGTTCAAACACTTTTCTTGTCTTCTTTCTATTTTCTCATCCTCCTTTTTTTTGGATTCTGTATATATATTATATATACTTTTTTAAGTAAAGAGAAAAGAATTCTAGTAAAAAAAACAAACTACATTTGATCTCAAGGGGAAATTGTATGAGTAAAGTAAAAGAGAGGCTGCTGGAACTATATTCGGGATATTGGGAATGCCAAAACTATGTACACAGAGACAGAAATCAAGTTGGATTATAATTCCATACAAGCAAATTTGTACATATATTTATAAAACTGAGTCAGCCTTTATAAGCTTCAGTATTGATGTGTAAAACAGTAGAGTATCAAATACTACTACTACTCCGATTATTACATTGAGATACGGGGAATAGGGAGAGATGTCCGGTTTACTGATAAGAGAGCAGCCTTTATAATACACAAACTAAAAGAGTAAATGCATACAAAACAAGTATATATGTACGTAGATATATACACATGCATATATATGTGTGCATTATACATTACACATGTACGTATTTTTATCAGCATGCGCTTCTCCAGCGAATTTCGGGATTTGGTGTGCCTACATTAGTCAGTAGTTGCTACTACTGGAATAGAGAAAAGGAGGACTGTAGGAGTATGTACGTAATGCATACAACATTATGCTTATGATATTTGTACGTGCTACGTGCACCATAGTGAAAATAAGAGAAAATAGAGAGAGAGAGAGAGAGAGTTCACAAGAGTGCAATCTCTCACGTACACAAGTACACAAGTGTATCGCACAAATATATATCTAAATAGTTACGTATACAGTATATATATGTTATATCTACTTAACCTGCAAATCATACATATTAAAACATATCCTTTCCCCACTCTCACTCGTCGCTCTACAACACGATATACGATATTGTGTAAAAGCTTGTGTCTACATATAATATATATACATAGACACAAATGTAAGAATCGATCTTTTCTCTTTCTCTTCCCTTTTCTCTTATATTATATATTTTTGAAAAATGAAGGAGGGACTTTTCTCTCTCTTTCTCTTTACTTTTTCCTATTCATTTTATACACATGTCTATACATTATCACTGTGGAACGTTAATGTTTTAACCAGTCTACGATACAGATTGGAGTATTTTTCGGAAATATTAAAAGTACATGGCATGCATTGCATGAATTTCATACGATACTTACAAGAAATACATATCAGACCATTGAACATCTATTATCTATTACATACAATGTTGTACATGATACTACATGCTAAAATCTTTAATAAATTTACATAATATTACAAAAACATGGATTTTTCTTCCGTGATAATTGTAATGGTATGAGTATATCGTCATTTCAAAAATATGCAGTACTCTGTAACATTCAAAAGCAAATTGTCATGAATTCATTTTCATTCAATGCAGTGGTGAACATAGGTATCATGTAATAGCCGTCAATTCATTTAGACTTACATATATGACAATGACTTGAAATTGAGTTTATAATCAAATTTCCACTCTTATTTTGAAATGAGTCAGTATATCGAGGTACAGAATAATCTAAAATCTAAATTATGTATAATATGTATGATTCTTTCAAAATCTACATTATTTGAGAAAAATTCCTACAAAAAAGAAAGTACCTTATATACATAATACTAATAGCAATATGTAAAAGTAAATATGCAAGTGAATGTTTTTTCTTTGATTTAAAATGTGGTATTTATTCAAATATCAGTCAATTGTAGTTACGCTTACGTCCATCATCGTAAATTTTCCGTAACAAAGTTACAGTATTGTAATATAATTATAATTTATAATATATGTTTTCTCATAATAATAAATTATCATATCATATTATTATGTATATATGCACGTATCTTATCATGTACTTTTTTTTTTACTTTTACAGTTATAGCATTATATAGTCCTTTCACGATTCATTGTGTTTCTCTCTGACTTTTTAACACTTACACATAATATTTAATATATAACTTGTTATTTCATTTTCATTTTACTTTATCAGAGAGAGAGAATAACTGACCAACTCATACTATTATATATATATATAATATAAGATACAAGATACTTCCATCATCATAATATGTGTGTATATTACACATCAACTAAATAACGATTACTTTTTGTCAACTTTCTCCTGCTTTCTCTCGCCGGTAGCTCAACGCCTGTTTTTACAAATATATATATACTTTAATTAGTATTTCCTGTTTTCATTTTCATATCATGTTCCTTTTTTAATTTGATACTCAGCAACTTCTTGAAGCACTTTTTGCGTTTTTGTATCAATTCTTGTACAGCAATCATAATAGTATTATTATAATACAATTCGCGCAAAAAAAAACCAAGACCATTTTATTATTATGATACATCTTTCTAGTACTTGAATACAGCAAAGCACACTGTCAATATATTGTACTGCTTTCGGGCGCACGTAAAGCAGGTATGTGTAACCGTTTATATGTAGAAACGAGTCGTAATACATATTATTATAACATGTAATAAGTATATGTTTAAAATTAAAAGAATCGTCAGTATTTTCTACTTAAAATTAAACGAACTGTATGTAAATTTTAAATATGTGTAGATAATAATAATCATGTAATATTATATTATATTCATATTGATTATTGGGAAACTCGTGTATTTCCCAATCACTCCTAACTCTTAAGAATATGATAATATTTTTGTATCGATATAATGTTATATTATAGATAATGTGTAAGTTTGCATAATAATAATAATAATAATAATTACGCATTACGTAACAATATTTCAATTTTTAGTATAAGTAATGTAATGCTTAAACAATAAATGAAAACGTTATTATAATACATACTGTTGTTGAGTACAATTCGTATGTATTTAACAGTCTTCTTTACTATTTTTTAACAAGGCGAGTAGGTTAATTCTAATGATAATAACATAATATATTATACACATATTACATAATATATTATTATCCAGACATATATTTATGTGTGTGTGAGAATATATAACGACATAACTGTCGCTTCTCATAATCGATTTTAGTATACAATATTCAGTAAATATTTATATTCTACTTTTGTATTATAATACATAATATAAGATATCAGAACATATTATACTTTATACTATTATGATTTTATATTATGTTATTCACTATTATAACCTTAAATAATGTTATTCTTGATTCTATATTATTCCTAATAATAATAATAATAATAATAATGGTTATTATTATTATGATACTTACATGATATATATAGCTATAATTATTTATTACTACAAAATATTCTATAACTGACCCCCTTACTTAACTGAACATCTTTAAACTTCTTTCTGTCAATAATAATAATTATTATTATTGTAATTAAATATAGTATAGTGTTGTTTTCATAAGTAACTTTTAATGGATTGCGAATTCTAAACGTTGAGTTTTTTTTTATTTACATTTTTTTTTCTTGTTCACGTTGTACAGATATCACACAAAGCTATAAAACGCTCACAAAAAAGCTCCTTTCAAGCACAAAAAAAATAACTACTGATCAGTAATATGAATGTATTATTACTTTTTTTAAAAACAAGTCTAAAATTATGATAACTCTAGTTATTTCTCAAAAGGTTTCCTAATAAACCGATACGAACGAAAAACAAAACAACTCATTGAAATTGCGAACTGAGTATAATTAAAATGTACTATGATACATAATATATTATGATAGACGAATAACTATAGATTCTTTATATCTTTATTAAGTATTATATTAATACCTCTCATTATATTTTATACGAATATACTACTTATACAAGTGGTATTGTTTTTT
>JABASP010004290.1:0-10605 GCA_019776565.1 Sminthurinus signatus
GCGGAAAATTTGAAACTCCTTAGTGCGCCACCTAGCGGAAAATTTGAAACTCCTTAGTGCGCCACCTAGCGGAAAATTTGAAACTCCTTAGTGCGCCACCTAGCGGAAAATTTGAAACTCGCTGATGGCGCTACCTAGCGGCCAAATTTGAAACAAAAGGACAACTATTTTAAAGGACATGGCAGTAGTTCTATAAGGATGGACAGACACGATGATGTATTTTTATAGTCAGCTTCGCATCCGGAGCCTTAAGCATTTATGCTTTGACTTTATTTCGTAATATGCGTGTATTTTGGAAAGTGAGCCACATGACTCCCGTTTAAATACATTACGTACGTATTTTTTGCAAGCGATGCATATACAGCACCTCTGCTAAGAACACTAGAGTCAAATTAAAAAACGTGAAATTATTCATGCCAATTGGTATAGTTGGCGCGCATAAGGTTTTGAATTTGGAATTTTGAACCGCGCGCTCTTGAAGTTTTTCAATGGTTAATTCAATCTCATTTAATGACGTTTTTTGTAGGTGGTTATTTAAGGGGTTTGGCTATAAATCCGAGGACTCGAGACAAACGCAACTACTCCGTAGAATTACCTTTATGATTGCTGTGGTACGTGTTTTATTAGGAAAATTAACATGAAAATGAAATATTTATATTAGCTCTTTTTTGCAAAATATCGTAGTATTGGCTATTTTTGCATTATTGATTTTGATTTTTGTGTTTGTACTGGTATTTTTGGCACAGATTTCGTTGAGTTTGGGTGTTCGATTGGCTTTGATGGGTGGAACTCTTCCCTCCTTCACTCGACAGGACAATCCGGCAGCCTACTCACAATCTGATCTAACAAGGTAATTTCAACCAATCTTTTTAGTCTTTAGTCCTTTTACAACCCTCTTTTATTCTGGTTCTGGTCATGATTCTAGAGTCAAGAACTGCAAGAGAATTTTACCCTTTTGAAAGTTGGTGTCTTCTCCATTTCTATTTTCATTTCTGTTTTTGGTGCCATTCATCACCAACCCAGAATCAAAAACTCAGAGGAAAATAATTTTGTGAACGGACACATCAGACATTAGACAACAAACAGACACCAGCATGAAATTTGAAATTTTGTTCTGTCTCTTCTCTGTTTTCTGTAGTAAATAATTATCTGTGTTCTCTTGAAAAGTCACCAACTACCAACTTTTCTTTTGTCATCATTATCTTGTCCAGCCCTCATAATTTCCCTGTGTACATTTGTACAAGCCAAATACTAAATATACTAAATATGGGATACTAGAGAGAATTTTGTGGTTGTCGGTAGTCGAGTTATGCTGATAAAGTGTAAACTGTATAAACTATAAACTACAAACAAGTTAAGAGTAACAGTGAACTGACCAAAAACCAACAGTTTCCAGTTTCTAGTTTTCAAAGCTTTTGTCTCTCCCGTTTCCTTTCAGTTTTCAGGAGATGAAAACGGAAACTTTGAGGAAATGGAAACTTTTCTCTCTTGTGATAGCTTTTAGTTTATACTGATATTGATACTCTTGACTCTTGATTCTTGATTCTTGATAGTTGAAAACAAAATAATATAAAGTACAAAACATATTTTATTTATACAAGCAAAATTCAAAATGTACATTTTACGTACAAAATGTGCAGTCCAAAGCTTTAAGCTGTTCAAAAATTTGGAGTATCATGGAAAAATTAAATCAAGTGTGAAGAGAAAGATGAAAAAAGACAAGACAAGGATTTGACTTTTCTATTTTCTATTGTAAATATTTTCTTATATTTTATGGTATTTTGTATGATGATTTTTTATATATTTTTTCTAGGTTCCTCACATACGCATTTTTGCCCGTGTTCCACGTCTGGCTTATTTTGTGCCCATATCGATTGAGTTACGACTGGCAGGTACAGAAATACTCAATACTCAATACGCAATAGTATTTTGTACAAAAAAGAAGTACCATGTTTTTTATTTCCAGTTCCAAGTGTAAAGTGTAAGTACTGTAAAAATGTGTTGTTGTTTTTTTCTTGTTTTTCATCTCCTTTCGTCTCTTTTGTTTGTTTGTTTATTCAGATGGGTTCAATTCCTCTGGTGGAGAGCTTTTGGGACTGTCGGAATCTGTCAACTGGGATCTTTTACGCCTTCTTCTTTGCCTTGCTTCATCGAGCTTTGACAAAGGTACAAATACAAATACAAATAACTTTACATGAATATCAGATGATGCACCAACCATTTGCTGTTCCGTTTCTACTTTCTACAATTTTGATTTCCACTTTGAATTTCCCCCGCTCTCTTCAAAACTTGTCCCCGTTCACTCATCTGCATTTATTGTATTGTATTGTTTTTGTGTTTGTTTGTTTGTTTGTATTTGTTTAACGCAGTGATAGAGATAACCGCTTCACGTTCATGTTCACTTTTTACGTTTTACTTTCTATTGCATGAAAGTGAAAGTAAAAGTAAAAGTAAATTTCCTATATTCTATCCGTTACCTTTTCATTTGAACAAAAGTCCTGTCTACAGTCTACATGAACAGAACAACTCCAAGGAAAACGTATCCGTAATAATAAGAGCCTAACTCCAATTTTCTATTCAGATTGTCTTCTTTCCTTTTCTCCAGTCTTTGCCGAGTTGATCAACAACAGCATCAACAACAACAACAAACAACGTAAATATTAAGAAAGCAAAACAAGCAATAAAAGAGTAGTTTTTTCCTCTCTTTTGTGTCAATTTCCTTGAGTTCTTTCATTCCCCTGTACAGAAAATATCCAGCAGTCGACAGTCGACAGATATTGCTTTTCCAGTGTGTTCATGTATTCATGTGTTTTGTACTGTATTTTGTACTCTTTTTTTCTGTTCAAAATGAAATGAAGAGGGAGATTCAAGTGAATATTTGCAAATCGCAAATTCCTTCTTCTCAGCCAGTCCTCAACTTTGACTCTTTTTCTTCTTCTTCTTGTTTTCCTGAGGTATTTACTATTTACTAGAATAAATAAGAAATAAAAAGAGAGTTGATCTGAGTTGACGAGAGAAAGAAAGAAACTGTGAATAGAAAAATGAGAGAGAGTCAATCTTGAATCTTGAATCCTGAATTGAGAAAGCTGGAAGCTGGATCTTGAAAGTCGTCTATTCTACGAAAAATCGAGAATCAAGTCTCAAGACTCAAGATGCTTTCTATTTTCTATCATGTCATTGCTTGAGGCTTAAAGCTCCAGACTCCAAACCTGAACATTGAACAGGGTAGTTTGAAAGAAAAAATAACCTTTTTGAAACATGTTTATTTTTTTGTCATTACTTTTTCAGGGGCAGGGACAAAACCCCAATGCCAATGCCAACGAGAAGGAGAAGGAAAACGGGAAGGAGAATGAAGACCACCGAGAGTTGAACCGTGGAACTGAGAACTGGACTGGGAGTAAAAATGGAGGGACGATTGTCCTCGTAGCCATCCTTTTCATCTCTCTTCCATATCTACCCGCGTCCAATATATTTTTTCCCGTCGGATTTGTAGCAGCTGAACGAATACTGTACACTCCCAGGTATTCAACCATTCAATTCGAGACTAGAGCCATTCATTCAGTTTTTTATCCAGCATTTTTTATTCTGTATTTTTATACATTCCGTTTTCCGGTTTTACTCCCATTATTATTATTATTTAAGCCAAGCCACTGGAGCTCGACCTCAGGCTCAGAATTTTATTCTTGGACCCTTTTGGATCTTCCATTTTCTGCTACTCATTTTTACACAATTAGACAATGAAAATAGAAAAGAGCCCGCGGGATCCTCTAGTTTGTTCATTCATTCCTTCATTCAAGTTTTCCCCAAAGATACTCTAAACTCAAAACTGTCATTATTATTATTATTGTTGTAAAATGGAATTCTGGGCGGGCTTTTCTTTTTTCTTTTTTGTTTTGTGGCTTCAGAGTTGAGGGTTGACAATAAAAGTAGCCTCAAGGAATTAGACTTGAAATTGTGAGCTGTTAGCTACGCACTTTTCCTTTTCATTAGTCGGGGCAAAAAGACCAAAGGACAAAGGACAAAAGACAAGGCCGTATTATTTTTAGACAGCTTTCACCGTCTACAACAAACAATAGAAAATAGAAAATGCATCAGAGATCAGAGAAGTTGCCTTCATCTTTGTTATTGTTGTTGACAGTAGATTTTTCTCCCTTTCACTTTTCACTCACTTTCCTCTTTAATTACTTTTCACAAGGAGACTGACGATGAGGATTTTGTAGGCTGATCATGATTGCCTCGAGTAGATTAAAACAATCTAATTTAAGAATTAGGATTAAATTTATACACTTTGTTCCAGTAAACTCTTCTCTGTCATTTCATGTGTATAATCTTTATGTGCCTTTTTTCATTGAGCCAGATCTACAAACGGAGTCCAAATTTTTTTCCTGATCTTTATTCTGTATGGAAGATGCGACCATCCGTAGAACATTTGCATTTGCATTTGCATTGGAAATACACGAATAGAAAAAATACAAGGGAAAAAAAGAGAAAGTAGAAAGTAAAAGAGAAAGCAATAGGAATGGCAGCAGACTGTATTTAAATTGAAACGTCAGCTAACCGTTTTACTTTTTTTACATATAAAATGCACAGGGAAATCAATAGGCAATAGGAAAGTACAGAATACAGGATACAGAATGTATAAATAATGTAGTAACGCAGGTAGATCCACAAAACGTAAAAGTAAAAGTAAAAACAAAAACAAAAACGGTGAAGGTGCATAAGACAAAGATGAGAAAATAAAACGGGAAAAGAATCTAGAATCTAGAGGGAAAAAAGTGAACATTCTACATGTTGCATAAATAAAGCTAAATATGCCTAAAAGTTTTAAATGCCCAAGTATTTTTGTATTTATTATGCATGCAACTCCGGACTCGTGTTTGTTTGTGTTTGTGCTTGTTCTTATTTCTTATGTCCTTTGAATTTCTTTTTCTTTCTAGTGTTGGTGTGTGCATTTTGACGGCACATGGGATGGAGTTACTACAAAAGCGGTTTTGGATACACCGAAAGTTCCTGGTTGCCTCCCTATGCCTTATGTTAATGAGCTTGAGCTGGAGAACCTGGAATCGAAATGTGGTCTGGAGATCACGAGCTTCTCTCTTTGAGTGAGTTTGCACAAGATTTTCTACATGAATTTTTACGCGTATCTTTTTTATATGGATAAAGTTGACCTTTTTTGTACTTCAAAAAGATACTTTTTACTTTTTATTCATAACTGTCATTTAAAAATACTTGTACAAAAGTACAAAAGTACAAGGATAACTATGTGCATATTGAATACTGAATACCGAATACTAAATCCGAGTGGTGTAAGAGTGTATGAATAAAAAGTGTGTAGTTCATACGCGGAATTTACTTTTGATACAAAGATTATGGATGCAAAATTGACCTCTTTCATCCGTCCACCGTCAACCTTGTTCTGTTTCCTGTCACATGGGTGAGTGAACAGGAGTTTGCAACTCAAGTCAAGTCAACCACATTAAACCAGATGAACCATGGAAAAATACATAAAAACATGAAAACTTTGGAATTATTTTAGTCAAACATTTTGAATCCTCAATTTCTTGTCAAATCGAATCGAGAATTGAGTTTTCAGAATTCAGAATTCTGAATCTTGTTCATTTTCTTCTAGAATAAAAGTAAAAGTAAAGTTTAGAGTCAAAAGTGCAAGCCCAAAGTTTGGCTCTTTTACCTACACGTTTTATGTTTCATGATTTGTGATGCACAAATATACAAAACTCTGGAAGAATTTGTGTACAGACACTTTTATTTTTCCTTTATCACTAAAAGTCTATCAAGAAGTCTAGAGAGAATCAAAAATCCAGGATTGAGGATTCAGGCACGTGTTTCATTTTCTACGTTTTCTCTTTCATATTTCATATTTGTGCATTGTGCAATGTGTAGTATTTCATCTGATTACAATTTTAGCAGTAAATTCCAAATCTATGCATAAAAAATGGTAGAAAAATTTCAAAACGTTTCAAATTCGGGGAAAACAAAGGAAGCTTTACATTTTTCTCAGGTTTGACTGTCTCAGTTTCTGTTCGAGTAGTAGAGAAAGTCAGCGATTGGCATGCGAAATTCAAAATGCAAAGAAAAATCAAGTGCACAGGGACAATTTTATACTCTTATATTTACCATCTTTGCTGTTGAACGCATAGTATTTCAATGGATACTTTCTCTCTTATTTGGAAGCCATTTGGTTCGATTTGGTTTGGTTTGGTTTGGATGGCTCCAGAGTTGTAAAGGAGTTTCAAATGGAGAAAAGGACGACAACAACAAGGACAAGGAAAAAGAATAAAAAGAAAGTTCATGAGCAGGAAAACACATTCCTGTCAAAGCGGAATGTTACACATGTAGTATTATTCATTATTGTGTATGCATCGAACGAAGTGCTATCGTATCTCAAATATCCGTCTTACGTGTATTTTGGCAAGAATGAAACAGGGGGATGAAAAAGTATTATAGAATAACCAACTTCTTCTGTAGATAAAGTACATGTAAAAAGTGCAAATGCCTACAAAAAGTATTTACACAATGAAAATGTATCCCACATTTTTAAAGCATCAACGCACAAAGTACAAAAAGTAAATGTGTCGAGTATCGAGTGTCAAGTGTCTCGTGTCTCGTTTTCAAAATATGCGTTGGATGCATCATACAAATAATAATAATAATAAAAGTACTTGTGTGGAGATATTCGGCGATCATTGTGCATTTTTTGGAATACCACTGGATAACTTTCTTTTATACTATTTTGATAGTTTGTACATGATGTGGAAGTACTTCTATCTGTATTCTTCCCAATACTCAATAGTCAATACTCAATATTGAAAGAAAGTATAAAAAGCTGCAGGAAATATTTAGAGTAGATAGTAGAAATTTGAGTACAGTACAGGGAGATAAAAAAAGTGGTTTGGAAATAAATAAAGAGACGATCAATAGCCAAGACGACTTTTACCGTCCATAAATTAGGGGCGTGTCACTGTACTCTGTACTCTGTACACTTTTACTATTTACTATTTACTACACAGTGCCACTGTATTTGTATTTGTAACTATCACATTAAATGTCTCTCTCCTTCTCAATCATAAGCGTCCACAGTCCACAGTCTACAGAACAGAACAGAAAATACATTGACAGTCATAACACTCCTTCACATATTCACACACAAAATATCCTACATGATGAACACAAGTCCAGGTTTCCCCTTTTAATAGATGTAAACTCTGTTTCTTTCTTTCCTTTGGACAAGGAAAATAAACCAAGCCAAGCCATACAAGTGCAAGTTTGGACGGGAGATTGGAGATGATGGCATTAACAATAAATACACATGCACAATGCACAAGTACAAACCGCCATATCATTGTTATGAAATATTACGCACTACTCTCTATTTCCACCTTTTTACCATGTGTAAAAGTAAAAAGTAAAAGAACTCAAAATCACAATCCCCTTCAATTTTTTCCCTATGATTTGAGGACACATTTTCTACCTTTTCTTCTCCTTCGTTGCCCTTTTTTGCCTTGCATAAAATACACCGGACTGGTGAAAATTAAAAGAGGTACATTTTATACTTAGGATTTTCAACCAAATCATTACATGAGTATTCTGTTCCCAGTTTTTCCTTATTCGTTGTTCCTTGTTAATGATTTGGCGTAATAATTAAGTAAAAAGCACCAAGAAAAATTTAAGGAGATTACTTAATAATTAATATAACATGGAAAAAGTAATTATTATACAAGCTCAAAATTGAATATGGAATATTAAGTAATGGCTATTTTGAGTATGGAGTTAAGCTGACGGGTTTTTGTATGGCTTGACCGTTGACCGTTGACGTTGATGATTAAGAGTAAAAGACGTTTAGAATTTTATGCATAGTTTGATATTTGATACGTATTATTATTATTGTTATGCATTATGAATTATGAGTAGTGTATTGGCAATCAGTATTACTCAAAACTCAAGACTCAAGAACATGATAAATGATGATTATAATTTCTTTGTGTATCTTACATCATACATTGCACACAGTATTTAGTATTTCTAATGTAAAACATGTCTGGTTTCTTGTTTGTTTCATTTTATTTAGATCGGGACTGAAGGACAATCCGGGGAATGCCAAAATGCACTACAATTACGCTAATCTTCAAAAGGACTTGGGAAACTTTGAGCTGGCTGTGAAGCACTACAAAATTGCTATAAGGTTCGTCACTCATTTCGTTCAGTCTCATTATTGTTCATTTCTCTTCCCCGGTTCTGGTTTCACTTTTCTTATTCCTGTATTTTATATTCGTTATTCATATGGTTTTTTTATATTTCCCCATCATCAAAATATCGAGTATCGAGTAGTTAAAATCAACGGTGTACAAAGTACAAAATATTAAGTAATCCAATTCCATTCAATCTATCAAAGCCGATTCATTTTATATTTTATATTACACTTTCTATTTCAACTGGGAGCTTATAGCATTGAAAATTGTAAATTGTAAGCAGTATCAAGTATCAAGTATCAGTATATCAGTATAGTCTTTTGAAGAGAAATGGAAAAAGAGAGTAAAATGAGTAGTAAAAAAATAGTAATTGATAATCGTAATAAAATTGACACCAAATTTGACTAGAGGAAATTGAATATAAAACAAGAGTAAATAAAAAATAGTACAATGTCTTCTACATTCTACACGTTTAAAGTATACTATTAGAGTGGAATGAATAATCTTTCATCGTTCATACTTTTTCATTTTTCATTTTCTACGATGAATGAAAAATGATGAATGATATAAATGATCAAGTACTGTAAGAAGAAGTAAAAATTTTACTGCTCACAAAAAAACCACTCACGATCCACTCAACACTCACCACTCTAAACTCTAAACTGTAACCTCAACAGAGCCATCTTAAATAAAGTAAGACATTTTATCACTATTGCCACAGGATGTTGGATGTCGGATGTCTGGTGTCGGATGTAAAATGTAAACGTTGGTCTATGCCACAAACTACAAACTACAGACTACAGATAAAACCTACACACTGTGGGAAATTGAATGGAATTGGATTTACGGGGGAAAAGATTTTACATTTTGTAGCAATCTTGTTGAAAGACTTTTTTTACTTTTTACCTCTTCAATTTGATCCATGTGCACATGTGGGGAGAATCAAAATCAGAAATCTTCACCTGTATCTTTTTCTGTATCTTCTTTTCTATCTGTATCAATTTCAGTATTGAGTATCGAATACAGAAAGGTTTCGTGTCTTTTTCCTATCTATACTTTCTGACGTCTGCTATCTTCTGTCTGGGTCTGAGAGCAGTTGATAGCAGAAAGCAGGTAAAAGGTAAAAGTCATTTTAGTGAAAGAAAGAAAGAAAAAGGCTCAACACTGAACACTGCACACTATAAACACATGAGGACATGCGGATGATTTTGAGTAAAAAAAGAGGAATACATAGTAAATTTAGTAAATGAAATTGAACTGAATTGAATTGACTGAGTTGACTCTTGTCCTTATTCCTAAGAACTCAACTCTCAACTCTCAATTCTCCGTACTCAGTACTTTGTATCTGTATTTTCACGCAATATCACATGTACAATGTACAATGTACACTGTAGATTGCAGATATCTTGTATCGTGCGTTGTGTAGGTTAGGTTAAAGACTCTGACGGTTATTTTGATCGTATTCAATAAAGTCTCAATTCAATTTCGTGAGGTGAGTCAGACGTGAGTAAAATCCCCCCAATATCATCATATCAACCATCTACCATCTATACTCACATTGCCTTTCTTCCTCTCTCTTTCTCTTTCTCCCTTCTCCTCGGTCCTCTCATTTTATTCAAGTTGACGATGACACAGAATTGCTCTTCATCCATCTCTCTTTTTCTTCTCTCTCTTCTCTATCTATTTCTATGATCACTGATAGACAATCCCCAGTACAAACTACAAACTACAATGTGCAAAGCAATGAATCTGTTCTCATGTAATATTACACAAAATGTACAGCATATTGCCCCATCTCAACTGCACTCTGTACAGTGTACACAAACCATCTGCTATCTATTTCTCCTCCTCTTACTTCAATCTTCAATCTTCAATCTTCAATCTTGAGCCTTGAATCTTGTATGAAATATAAAAAGAAGATTGGAGATTTTGGTCCAACAACTCAACTCTCAACGCTCAACAGTAGAGTGAAGAGTATTGTCATTTCTCCGTCTTTAATATACTTTCCGATGCTCTGTGCTCTGTTGTGTGCATTTACGTCTGTTTTTGAGCTTCTACTTGATTGTTTGATGTTTGATTTCTTCTTGCTTCTTGACTCGTGATGCTTGAGTATTGAATGTGGTGTGAAAAGGGAAATGAAGATATTCAAGTAGAAATCAATAATCAATCTAATAACTTGTAATGTGTACAAAGTACAAAATGGTACAAAGTACAAGTTGAATGCAACAAGAACTAGGGTGCGTTGCCAAACCTACTAATTCGTCAGACCAGACCAAAAAGTCTTAAAAGGCCGTTGTTTAGCAACAGCTTAGTCTGCATTTCATAAATCAGACCAAAGTTTACCAACGGTCTGATCTTTTTTCATAAAACAGGCCAAAGTTTAGCAACGAGGTGTAAA
>JABASP010004291.1:0-10604 GCA_019776565.1 Sminthurinus signatus
ATTTTCACGCGCATGCGCGAGCTTTACATGCATGTACATACGTGAGAGAAAAGAGAGAATTCATCATGGCATTATTTACCCATAATCGCAAGAAAGAAAAGGAGGCCTGCTTTAGAGTCCAGAGTCCTTTTGTAATGTGTAATGTTTAGTTTATGGATATCATAGTTTATGTTTGTGGATACATGTCATGTCATGTTGTGTAAGGTGAGGTGAGGAGGAGGGAGTTTTCTTGTCACGTCATAGATTTTAACGAACAAGACACTCAAAATATTTCCAATGGCTAAATTTTTTCCCTATACAAAACACAAAAGCAACCACTCTTTCCACTCTAGTTGAACAATATGAGTTTCTACAGTACTCTAAAATTCTTGAAGGTATTCACTCTTATATTCTTTGTTGATTTCCAGCAAAATTTTGTATTCATGTGTACTTTTGTATTTTGTACTGTGATTGGATTTCTATTGGTATCGGTATTTATTATTTGCATTTACATTTATATTTGATTCGGTTGTCACACCACACTCGAAATTCAAGAGTCAAGTAAAAGACTTGTCGCAAGGACAAACAATGTAATGAAAATGATGGCTTGAAAACGGTCGTTTATCATTAAACGAAAGGGATATCATACAATTTCACACCGATATGAAAAAAGTCAGATGAAATCATAAGGAGCGCAAAGGCCGGTTTCACACTGAATATAAAGAAATGTCTGTACTTGAAAGGAAGATGGAGTGTGAGTAGTGAGTAAAGAGTAGAGACATTTTTAAATTTCCAATTAACTTTCAAGAGCTCTTTAACCTGTGCTGTGACTGTGTGTGCCTTTTTTCTGGTGTCTTGTGCCTCTCGTACTTGTTGTGCCTGTTGCCTGTTGATAGGTCATCTATTTAGTTATAATAATACGTCAAAAAAATTCATTTATCTTTCCAGCCCTGAAGCACCCATGGAAAATTGGTAATGAGTAATGAGTAATGCGAGTTTGCAAGGAAAAAGTGGTTTCACATTTGAGCTCAAGAGAAAAGATACACAGATTTCGCAAAGCTCCATTTCGTAAAATGTAAACCAAGAACCAAGATTTCAAACTAGAATACAATACAATAATGATAATAATAACAGTTTTTATTAGGGTTTGACTTTGAATTTTTACTCACATATTATACACGCTTTACGATAACTCAAACATATTTTAAAAGTTGTAAAAAGAAAGAAAATGCTCAAAATTTACAGCAACATTAATACGTATATTTTCAATACTGAACTTTGAAATGTCAATCCAATCCAATCCAACCCAATACACAAGTACACAGCATGAGTCATTTGTACATTGTACATTGTACATGTTTTGAACAGGGAATTAACGTGTAATTTGAAATTTGAGTGCTCGACATTTTTATTACAGAGAAAAGAGAAATACCGGTCTTTTTATTTTATTTCTTGTGTTCTTGTGTACAACTTGAGAGAATTAATTTGCTTAAACTGTTGTGTACATCATGTTCATAAGATAATAGAACAAGATACTTTTGACTTCTTTTATTGACAACGAGTTTCCCGTCAACATAAAACAATAATAATCTAGTATACATGAATTACACACACAGAATATAGACATACTACATTACAACACTACAACATACAGACAACTTAAAGCTCAAAGCTCAACATTTCCAGAGTACTTCAATCACACACAATTATGAAAAAGAACGTACATAAGTTCATAAACCAAATTCAAGTTTCACCTTTGAGATTTCCAATAGACTCTCTATTCACATGTAATAAATTAAGCCGGCATTTTTACACGGTTTAGAAAACAATAAAAATTTAACATGAAGTAGTTAAATCATCATTGAAAATTTCAAATATCAAAAAGGTGGATGAACTAGATTCCCAGTTCTTTCAAAGTCTTAAAAAGATTATTAGACTAGACATTTTACATATTACGAATCCAGATTTCCATTATGATAATTTCAATCTGTACAATTTAGAAGCTCTATAACCGAGTTGAATTGCGCCGTACAAATTGCAATGGTCATTTGACAGACAAAAACGGACATAATTTATCTTCAACATTAAAACAACTATAGTAAACTTATTTTAATTATTCAGCAGACAGAAAAGCTCGCCGCTACAACTTTTCAACCTCTTGCTAATAAACGCTAATGAAAAATGTCTTTGTTACACCTCCAAGAAACAATGGCCAACGTACACACTTTTTGTTTTCTAAAGTTTGGA
Source organism: Sminthurinus signatus (assembly GCA_019776565.1). Taxonomy (NCBI): domain Eukaryota; kingdom Metazoa; phylum Arthropoda; class Collembola; order Symphypleona; family Katiannidae; genus Sminthurinus; species Sminthurinus signatus. The sequence continues at coordinate 2,227 of JABASP010004291.1, forward strand.
TCTGTATCATAATCATAGTCATAATGCCAGAATGAAAATATTATATTATAACACATAATGAAAAAACTGCTGATATTTGCAAATTGATTCATTGAAAAATGAAACTTTGAATTACCGATGAAAGAATTACACTGTATAAATTCAGTTACTAAAATTGCATCTTATAAAGTTCCATTCTATATTTTCTTGGAAGTTTGTGCATTAATTTACGACTTGTAATTTGTAACAAATGGAGGAGCTCAATACAATCCAATCTAATACAAAGAATGAATAATGATTATTTTATAATCTCTCAAATTTTATTGTTTTCCGACTCCAAACTCCAAATCCAGCTCCAGCACCGCTGGGCATATTCATCACGCCATCATCATTCCATTCATCTCCTGTTGTTTTTCGATTCGCAGTTCAGTTCAGTTCAAAACCCTTTTTCATTTTTTCAATGTGGATAAAGCTTAAAATCTCTTCCTCTTAAGTCCTTTTTACATTGCTATTTTCTGTCATGCTAAAACATGTCTGTAGTGTTTCATATTTCATGTGTAGTAATTAATTTTTCTTACCGGTGATTCCAAGCATTTGAAACGTGGTACAAAAAAACACTTTTGTTACGTTTCGTTTATAAACCTCTCCGTCTTGGCCACGTGCAGACTTATCCAATTTCCAATGCCCAATACAAAAGTACACGCATACAGATTAAAGATGTACTTTTAAATAGATGTAGATAATACAGACACAGACACTGACACAAGAAACACAACACAACACTGTTCACAAGTTTGTTGAGGAACAAAAAAAAGTATTATTCGTTCATCATGATTATTATTATTACTGTTGTAGATATTTTAAAGTGCGGAGTTACACCCCTGGAATTTAAATCTTTGTTTTAATTCCATTCCAGCTGTTCATGTTTATCTTCTCATGCTGGCTGGCTTCTCCTCTGCCTCTACCTCTGTCAAACATCAAACAGTTGAAACAACCAAACATAAAACACAAAACAGTGTGCAGACAAAATAGGTATGAAAAAACATTTGCATTTATTTTAAACTTTAAACTGACACGCGGGATCTTTAATCTGAAATCTACTCATTCAGACTCTTGATTAGCCGTTTTAAGATGACTGTTGAACATTTAATTTTTGCTGCTGTTTGTCTTTTATTGATTAACCTTTTAAATATACTTTTCTTTTGTAAACAAACTAAACAACTTTATTCACTCAAAACTCAAACTGACATTTTCAAAGAGATCCAAGTCATAAAAATTAAAAGTTAATTTTTTCCTTGGAGAAACTATACATTTTTTGGAATCCTTTAAAAGAAACTGCAACTTTATAAACACACTTATTGAGATTTAATGTCACAATTATTCACTATTCACTTGTCTAAAGACTGAAGTTAATTCTTCGTGTAAAATTTCCTGCAAATTTATATAGTCTCAAACTGTCTCTTTAAACTTTCCGCTTGAGATTTTTGGACTTGAATTATTTTGTACAAAAATAGGCATAAAGTGGATGGCTTAAAATAGTTGAAATACAATACAAAAAATAGACACAATAGGAATTTCTGTAGATATAGTTACACTAGATACTAGATGCACAAGGAAGAGAATAGTTATTTTTTCAAGAGTTTGCTCAGAGGAGCGTGTGCAGGAGACGACAACACATGGAGAAATGCCGGTACAGAACAGGCAAAGACGAAGATGGGAAACAGAAGATGTTAGATGTTGGATGTTGTGTGTGTGTGGAGAGTGGAGAGTGGAGTGTTGAGGAATTACGGAAACACGAGTTGAGACTTGAGACAGTAGAAATTCCAATCCACGCTTCAAAAGCTACACACTCTTGCACTCACTCACTTACTCACACGCGGGTGCAACTATGGATGTGAATGTGGAGCTTTTGTGGGAGTTTGGTTCGGTTTCGGTTTCGGTTTTAAAAGAAGATGTGGATGAAATGCGCATGGGAAAATATCCACTATCCATGACTTGTCTTTTTGGCATACGAAGACGGTGAAGCGAGAGGCGAGAGGATGAGAAAAATAAGGTGGCATGTAAGATGTAAGTGTAATACATATTTACTCTGTATCTTTTTTCTTTTCTTTTCTTTCTCGTTTGATCTCAAAGGACAACAAAATACAAAGTACAAAACCACATCTATAACCAAGAAAAGAAGCATATCTGCAATCTACATACTTAAAATTCAGATATCTACGAACTTTAGTTTTCTCAATCCTCATGTCACTCCAGCTAAATTATGAGTGCATCCAAAAACTGGATTAGGGATTTTATTATAAACCCTTCTTGTACATTGTACATTAAAAATTGCATAGACAATGAGCATTGAGCATTGAGCAGCATTTTCTGTCAAAGTTTGTTGCAAATATGAAGACTAAAAAGGAAACACCAAAAATAATATTAGTGTGAATATCTACATTAAAATAAAGATTAAATATCTATTCAATAAAATACTTGGACGGCTTATAACTTTTCAAAAGATTAGAATAACTCTAAAATTAGGAGCAATGAGACTATAGTTTAAATTTGTCTGGAATCTGGAACTGATTCATACTTTTGCATTCGGGATATGTACTTTGTACACAGATACAATTTGACTTGAATCCTGATGCAAGATTAACTTTTACAGTTGCAAAAAAACCACTTTGTCAGTTTTTCATTATCCATGATCCATGAGTCCATGATGAATAAGAAGAGGAATATTCATATTGCTCACAGTGGGGAATTTTTTTCAAGGCTCATCTCAAGTCAAAGCAAGTTTTATTTATAGTGTTTTCGCCTTCAATCCTAATTTTTATTTACATGGATGAAGCATGCTCAATGTTCAAACTCAACTCAATTCCATTCAGAATTTAGAATCAAGATTCAAAATTCAAAACTGAAGCAAAAAGAAAATTAAGCCGGTCTAATCCTGTTCCTTTTCAAAGTCATGTGTAGGTACAGATTTGAGACATTGTGAATTGTAAAGGGGTAATTTATCTTGTAGCTTTTTACTTTTTACTTGATACATCACATGAAATAAAAATACATGCAGTTATGGAAAAAAGAACTTCAGATCTAGAATCTAAAATCTAGAATCAACATAAAGACTCGGAAAAGTGACTAATAATATCTTTTAAAAATCAGTCAGTGTTGTGTGGTGTATGTGTGTAAATTGTGCAGTACAAAATACAAATACAAATACAAGTACAAATCCATGGGATGACTCAAACTGTTTTTACTTTTTTACACGACAGATTTAAACTGAAAGACGACGATGCTTTTCATAGCTTCTTTGAAGACAAAAAAATATGTTTTACTTTACGTCTCTGTATGTGTAATGTAATGTACGGAAGTATACACACAATATGCATGTACTAGTGACTTTAGACTTTAAAGCAAGAGGAAGATGAAAAGAAAGAAAATATGATGGTAGATAATACAGTCAGCAGACAGGTTAGGATTTTGCTTCAGAATCTGTAATAAGTTACAAGTTACAAGATGATGCAGCTATATAAAAGCTATATATGAGGACTGAGGAGTGTACCTATATGTTTGCATATTTATGTGGGAAGTGCTGTGTTCGTCACCCTCTAAAAACCATTTTACTCCTAATGTGACATTCATGGAGCATCTTCTCTATGTTTTCTACACTCTACACTCTTTTCCCTTCCCGTCTCATCTCCATCTCCACTCGCATGCTTCCAACTTGAACTCATGAAGCACAGAAAACAGAGTACAGAGTACAGAGACTGTGTCAAAAAAAAAGACGAGAGACAAAAATAAATACAAAACTTACCTAGAGAACACAACGAGCTTAGAATCATACATCTAGTTCTTTCTTCAAAGCCTCCTCATCTCATTTACATCTGTAACAGATGAAAAGAACAGAAAAGTAGAATGGTGTAAGGTAGAAGTAAAAGATGTTACATTGAGAATAGAAGTGGAAATGTAAATGGAAATATCACGTCAGCTCAACTTACATTTCTTTTGACATCTACATCTTGGAATCTTGGATGAGTTCAATCTGCATCATCAGTGACAGTGAACAGTAAACAGTGAACAGTCACATTTCCTGTGTAAGTATTACTGGATTAATAAACTTGGACTCTTTTGAAGATGCTGACTAAAGATTCAAAAAAATATGAAATATTATCAAAATTTACAATGCGTAACGTACAAAAAATCATATATTATTCGTATTTCGTACTATTATGAAAATGATGCAAATATTTTGTAAGATACATGAGGTTTTGTGTTTTTTTCAGTTTTCTTGAAAAATACCAAAATCTGAACGAGGATTGCAGGAACAAGGTTATGTATCTAGAATCCAGAATTATATGCAGGATTCAGAAAATCAAGTATCAAGCATCAAGAAATTTGAAATTGAGGGATCAGTTGTAAACAAGAAGCTATAGCTTTGTGTATCTAGTGTCTAATACTTAGGTGTAGTTATATATATGATGGTTATTTAACCATCTACTTCACGTTTCCCATTTCATGATGGGAGAAGAAGAGATGTTTCCAATAAATCTAAATTATCTACGATGTTAATGATGATTACAAGCTCGTGAAGACACAGTCCATTACAGGGGGAAAGGAATACGCATGCAATATGTACAATGTACACTGCACCGTACTTGACAAATAAAAATAACAAGAACGAGAACGAGAACAAAAACGAAAATGAAAACGACAAGGAGAACAGAGTAGAACCAAACCAGGAAAATACCAAGTAAAGATGATATTGAACTGCAACGGGAGGACCAGTACAGAGTGAAGCAGACAGTAGATAGCAAATGGGGATGCACAGAAAACGGAAAGAAGAAACAGAAGAATCCAAAGAATGGGGAAAGGAGACAAGTCAAACTGACGGAAGACGGAACTGACAAAAAAGAAAGGAGATTCCAACTCAGAGCTCAGCAAGGAAGACGTGACTAGAAACAACAAGATGATAGTAAAAGAAACCCCCATTCCATTTCTTATTCTTATTCTCGTTCTCATTCTTTGACTTCGTCTTGGTTACTTTCATCAGATCCTCCTTAGTCCTTCTCGTTCTTTGTAGATTTCTCCCCCATTTTCCGATTTCTTCCTTCCTTCCCATCTTAACTTTGTGGTGGATGGATGCGTGCTTTTTGGGATCTAGAAATCCTGAAATCTAGAAATTTTGGAGTTTGTAGTGCCCGATTTTGAAAATAAAATAAAAAGTCCAAGTTGACTGTAAAAACTAGACAAGGTGCAAAAATAAAAAGTCTTATTTAATATTTACAAAAATGAAGGCATTAATTCAAAATTCAGCACCGAATGATTTCAAAATCAATGAACATTTAACCCTAAAATTTACTTTATTTCAAGAAGGGGCCATTTGAAAGTCAAACAAACGAATTACATTTTATAACTATCAGCATTTTACATAACATTTAAAAAAAAAGAAAACAGAAAAGTAAACTAAATATTGTTTGCTGCTAAAGAGACAAAGAGATTGGAGTTTTCAAGTTTGTAGAATAGTCGCGCGCGACCCCTCGGAGCTTTTCTTCCAACCTGGATGGATGGGAGCTTTCCTTAGTTCAATCCGTGGCAAGAGCTGGCAGGACGTTTCTCTCAAAACCCTTCTCTTCGTCTTTCCTATTTGTAGATAAAATATATATAATTCCATTCCTAGTTTCTCCTTCCAAATTTCTAGTGGGATAGAGGTGAAAATTTCCAAGCTTAGCCTGTACATTTTATTATATATGATGCTCACAGATTTTATTAAAATTCAATATTTTTCCATTTTTTCGATTTTCGATTTTTGGTTTTGACTTCTGAGTTTTGAGTTTAGAATCTAAAGATTTATTCTCTGTGACAGTAGAGCAAACTAAGGGATTTCCAAAACCTATGGCTGTTGGCTGAGGACATTAATGATTTTGTATGGTACAGGCGAATGTGAGTTGCGTATTCTTTATTCCAGAATCCCACAGATTCCCTGCCTTCAGAGTGAGGATTGAGGATGGAGAAGAAAGAATAAATTGGAGAGTGATGTCATTCTTTTAATGCCCTAATTTATTACAGTCATCTCCACCAAATACCAAATACGATACGATAGTGAATGGCACATGTGAAGAAACCACTCAAGTCTCAAGACACAAGTCCACTTTCTTTAATCTACCCTCCTGCATCTTCGTCTCACATCTTACGTCTTCGCTCGCCTTGTGTTAGACTTTTTACTGCTCCGTCTATAAAAAATACAGTATACAATATACAATCTAAACTTCAGTCCGAAATTCATAACATGCTTTTATCTACAGTATATTTTATACCAAATGCTCGAGTCCCCTTTTTCACTTTTTTCATAATTTTGTTACTCTACATTTGTGCAATGACTATGCCAATGAAAATGACAACGACAACCTGCGACAACCATCTCAACTTCCTGGTAGTGAGCGTCATTGAAGGATTCTGATTCTGATTCTGACGTATGTCAAAATTTGATAGCCTGTTTTTCTACTTATTATCCCATGTGACATAAAACGAAAAACATGCAATTTCAACATTCTTTTACATCTCATGCTGTCCATATTCCATATGAATCCTGGATATTTTATTAGCAATTAAGTAATAACATGTAAAAACTCCCGGCAATGGCGGAAAGAAAAATGTCTCAGAAAAATCTTGGCCGATATCGGATGCTCAGAAACATAAAGTTGTTTCATCATGAAGAAAAAAACTCTTTCATAATTCATAGCGATTCCAGGAAACAAATGGACAAATATCTTAAAACTAGCATAAGTCATTTTGTAATGTCATAATTGAAGTTTCATTTGGTGACCACAATTTCAATGTGTTTTTACTTTGAAAAAAGAAGCAATGTTACTGTTAAATTTTGTGTCCAAAAATCTCAGGCAGCCCTCAGGAGAAGTGTTGCTATTTCATATTCATCGTTTACACTTGCAATACTTAAAGAATACTTTAGAACATTGCGGAAACGTTTATTAGTAGCTGTATTAGTAATAGTTTATAAGTCATATTTTTAGAAGGTTGTCGGCACCTTTGCCGGTTTTTTAATCAATGTGTTTATTGGATTTATTTCCTGTCAATCAGGAAACAAATGCAATAATGCAAAGCTATTGTTGCTATGCAATTACCATTGTTGTTTGGCGATATGATCCAACTTTTTGAATGAAAGCTGTCCCCAATTTAACATGGAAAAAGAGACATATGTACGCTTATGCAAAAAATCTCTCATGAATATTCAATATTCAATAATACAAAATACAACATGTAAAATACAAAATGATCATTTTTCTCACTCATGCATCAAAAACATGAACGTTTTCACAGGAAAAATTTTCAAGTCCAATTTTTATGCTAAAAATAAATGCCACTCCGGCATAAAATACTTGATGATTTTGAAATATCGCATATTTTTATAGCTATTTCTCTTAGCCAGAAAAACTATTGAATTTTGACAGAATAATTGACTGACAACTGTCAGATTATGCTCGACATTAGATGTTTCATGTCTGTGTCTGTGTGTTTCAATGTTTTAAGCGGATTATTTCAGGACTGTAGCTGGTAGTCGCTCTTATACTTATACATGTAGATCCTACCGTTAAGTATGTACAAGAAAGCATAAGATTTAACCGTATTTAAATTTGAATGGCGATGAAATTCAAGAAAAAGTTAAAGGATCATATACAATGTACATTTTACATTTCGGATTTGAATACAACCCAATTTCATTCACATTGGTCTTCACCATTTGTATCATATCTCGAGTTCTCGCATTTAGAATTTTGAAAGCTCTTGTGAGGGCGTTGCGTAATTAGTAATTAATGATCAGAAGGTAAAAAAGGGATGAAATCTTTTAGTTATCGGTTTTCTGATTTATTCTTACGTATTTTTACGTGTGTTGTAAATCAGGAAAAAAGGCAGTAAATGAAAGCTACTGTTGCTATGCCATTGCCATTGTTTTTTGTGTTTAGAGACGCAACTTTTTGGATGAAACCTATCCATAATTTAACATGGAAAAGGAGACATATGTACGCTTATGTAAAACATCTCTCACGAATATTCAATATTCAAATATACAACATGCAAAATACAAAATGCTCAATTTTCTCACTCATGCATAAAAAGACATGGACATTTCTTTTAGTTATCGGTTTCCCGATACATATTTATGTATACAATGTGCAATGTATGCTGCTTTATTTTATGTTTTTTGTGTTGTATTTCACGCATACAAATTAATCTTTCTTGAAATTAATTAATGACCAAAACTCTTGAGCTTTTGTCATTCGTTCAATAACTTATGTAACGTTTTGTATGTTCTTCAGATCAAAGTACTCAAATTGTACATATCTATAAAATTTAGTCTATTTATACTGACGAATACATTATCCATGCTCCATATG
>JABASP010004292.1:0-10596 GCA_019776565.1 Sminthurinus signatus
ACTAGATAGATAGATACACATGATTATATTAACACATATACAAAAGAGTTACGCATACCGGGGTTGGTATCTACTCTTTATCTAATTGCATGTGCATACTAAATACTAAAAAAGAAGTATAGTATAGTATATGAAGTATGATATATTATTATCTTGCGTCTAAAATTATCATATAAATCAGAAGTATACATAATACATCGTATTATGCTTATTCTCCTTTTTTATATTATAGAACATACATAAAAATATCTAGAAGAAGAATGACTACATCATACAATTGAACATACTAATATATACTGGTATGAATTTATGCACATTCAAGTACAAGTATGTATTACAGACGTGAATTGATCACAAAAGTTAAATAAGTTATATACTAGAATATACAATAAGAGAGAATCATGTAGAGTACATACATCAATTCAGTAGGGTAATTGTTGTTGTTCGATTATCTATTACCTACGTCTTCCTAGTCAAATATAGTAGAGAGGTGTTTTTTTAAAATAAAAAAAACTTTGGAAAAAACTGTTCTGAAACCAAAACTATAGTCATTGTAGTTCAACATTGTGTACCTGAGAGTATGATGAACTATACATAGCTACAATATCTAAATAAACTATGTTACTCAACCTTAAAAGTCCTTTAGTGATCGAAAAGGACAAAAAATACAAATTTATTTACTATGAAGTTACCAAAATGGCAAACTTCATAAAATATTAATAACTGTGATTTTTCATCATTCAAGGTTAGTTTGTTCAGACCTTTAAATTGTTTTCCCTATGAAAAGTCATTGAAGTCCTATAAAATGTGCACTAGTGAAGTTTTGTACCTAGAAATTGTGTGTATAATAGTAGCACTTTGATCGACATGAAATTTGAATGTATTTTATTGTTTGATTGATTTTTGTGTCTGTTTCATCATAATACAGAGACTGACGATCGAAATGAAAAATAGAAAAATAACAATATATTTACAGCTGCTCAAATAAAAAATTCAATGTACAAGGCTGTATATTTTAAGTTGAAAACAAATTCTAGGGAGGTTGTTTGAATGGTATACTATATACTTATATTTTTAACTTTTGTTAGTTTAAAACTCACATAATATACAAATAATCATAGTATAGAGGGGAAAAAATCAGCCAAAGTTACTAACAAACATGAAAATTTCAATCTATATTGCACATTTTATTTATGTATTTATTTTACAAACTACTTGACAGTTTCCTATCGAAATTCATTTCAAATATTACCTGTACTTTTATGAAGGTTTTTGTAGCTGAGATGTTTCAAGCAGTTTTTTACTCTTAATGTTTTGTACAGAGTAACAATGTTACTCGAAATCACTGTTATTCACACAGTTCATACGACAGATTATGTACAATGTACGTATTATTACTAAATACGATTACTATGTGATTTAAATCCTTGTGTTCTAAATAAAGTAGTATACTTAATATAATATTATGTACATTTGAAACGTGCACTGTACAATATATTATGCACACATTAGTTCAGATCTAGGCTTTAAAATTAAATTTATTTTTTACAGCTTTGTTCTCTTTTTTAAGCAGCTGGTCATAAAATATATAGTGAACACAATAATTATAATGATGAGATTCCGTGTATCTTATTTAAATTGAAATGTACGTACTAAAAATACTGTAGACTTCAGATGAGGTGGTCAGCCAGTACATAAATTTTAATCGTTGTAAATTTTAATTTGGTCATACGGATTTGTTTATAATATGTAGTAAAGGTATCCTAATTTAATAATATACGTGTACACTGTACATGTAATGACATTCTGTAATGTCATTACAGAATAAAAATGTTTGTCTTTTACGCAGTTTTGTTATGCATGACATTTACGTACCTTCAATGTTTCACATTTTAGGTTTTAACTTTTAGGTAGTGTCCATCTTAAAATAAAAGTTGCTTACTTGTAAGTAAGTACATTGTAATAATAATAATAATTATAATATGCCTATGAGCCTATTCGTATTAGAATCACAAGTACTTGCACAATGTACATTGTACGTGCATGCCAAAATGATGTTAAAATCATACTATTAAGCATGTTATGATTAGTGTTCAAACATCTTTTTCATCTGTTGTATTTTATATTGTACATACCGTTTCACCTTCCTATTCTGATGTTTGTTGTATACAGGGGTGAAGTTGCCGGCTGGTTTATTCTATATCCTGTTTCTTCTCCCTTGTTCATCAACGTAATGTCTTATCGTCTACCTTTTCTAAGTTCCATAATTTGTATATTTCCATTGAATGAGAAAAGACCAATGTACAGAGTGTGTATTACTGTGAAGACTCTAACATTTGATGTTGCAGTTAAGAACATGTCTATATGATGATGATAATGGTGCGATTTATGCAAAATACAAACACCTACAGATAGCCAAAAGTCATACCCAGATCTCAAATAGAATGCTTTGTAAATTGACGAATACCTATGTGCTCCAAAGCTTCAGTACATAGAATGCATGTATTGTTAAATTTTGTTTTTATTTCTCCACCATGTTTTTTTTTGTTTTTGGTATCTTCTTCCGTATTTATTGGTTAATAAAAGTACTCTGTATTACATAATACTTACATATATTATACATATACATGCTGTTTCAGGGTTGAAAGAATTGTATTCTCTAGATGTGACTGTCTCCTTGTGTAGGAGGTTTATTTATTTTACACATAACCAGTAGATTACATATAGGTATAGACGTACTGCTTCATGCATGTCAGATCATCATATACAGGTCTATATATAGGTCTAATGGAGATGAGTTTAAATCACTAAATAGCATAAAAATATGATATCATTTCTTGCTCGTTATAATTGTATAGAGTCCTGAGTACACTATAGTCAAGTAATAGCGTTGAATTATTTATAATATATTTAGACTGGAAATCAATTAGTGTCTAGTAAGTGCATGTAATGTGTAATGTTATGTCTCTCTAAATTTTTAATACTCTAAATGCTAAACGCTAAGTAATTAAGTACATGATGTGTTTTTATGTATACCTACATGTATGTATTTTCCGTAACAAATAACATGTGTGGGGTAGTCCAAGACTGAAGAGTACAGTACATCCTACATAATACGATTCCTATGATATATCTGTAATAATTGTGCAATTATTTTTATCATGGTGAAGGTTTTAAATGTATTAGCATTTTCTTCATTACAGTTTTCAGCCAGAGAGCAGAATGATATAATATTATATATATAGATACGGTATTTACCTCAAGAGTTGTAGGTAACTCCCGACAAAAAAAAAGCCATTAGTTGCATAAAGTTTTCGTTTAGTAAAAGTTAAGAGCGTGAAATAACAAACATAAATATATAGTAAATAGCCAGAAGAAGAAGATGATGAATATATTATATGCTCTGGTGTAATAGTAATTTGAGAGTTTTATTATTGCGTATATATATATATATATATATATATAATCTTATATCAGATACACGTCCTGTATACTAGATAGATAGATACACATGATTATATTAACACATATACAAAAGAGTTACGCATACCGGGGTTGGTATCTACTCTTTATCTAATTGCATGTGCATACTAAATACTAAAAAAGAAGTATAGTATAGTATATGAAGTATGATATATTATTATCTTGCGTCTAAAATTATCATATAAATCAGAAGTATACATAATACATCGTATTATGCTTATTCTCCTTTTTTATATTATAGAACATACATAAAAATATCTAGAAGAAGAATGACTACATCATACAATTGAACATACTAATATATACTGGTATGAATTTATGCACATTCAAGTACAAGTATGTATTACAGACGTGAATTGATCACAAAAGTTAAATAAGTTATATACTAGAATATACAATAAGAGAGAATCATGTAGAGTACATACATCAATTCAGTAGGGTAATTGTTGTTGTTCGATTATCTATTACCTACGTCTTCCTAGTCAAATATAGTAGAGAGGTGTTTTTTTAAAATAAAAAAAACTTTGGAAAAAACTGTTCTGAAACCAAAACTATAGTCATTGTAGTTCAACATTGTGTACCTGAGAGTATGATGAACTATACATAGCTACAATATCTAAATAAACTATGTTACTCAACCTTAAAAGTCCTTTAGTGATCGAAAAGGACAAAAAATACAAATTTATTTACTATGAAGTTACCAAAATGGCAAACTTCATAAAATATTAATAACTGTGATTTTTCATCATTCAAGGTTAGTTTGTTCAGACCTTTAAATTGTTTTCCCTATGAAAAGTCATTGAAGTCCTATAAAATGTGCACTAGTGAAGTTTTGTACCTAGAAATTGTGTGTATAATAGTAGCACTTTGATCGACATGAAATTTGAATGTATTTTATTGTTTGATTGATTTTTGTGTCTGTTTCATCATAATACAGAGACTGACGATCGAAATGAAAAATAGAAAAATAACAATATATTTACAGCTGCTCAAATAAAAAATTCAATGTACAAGGCTGTATATTTTAAGTTGAAAACAAATTCTAGGGAGGTTGTTTGAATGGTATACTATATACTTATATTTTTAACTTTTGTTAGTTTAAAACTCACATAATATACAAATAATCATAGTATAGAGGGGAAAAAATCAGCCAAAGTTACTAACAAACATGAAAATTTCAATCTATATTGCACATTTTATTTATGTATTTATTTTACAAACTACTTGACAGTTTCCTATCGAAATTCATTTCAAATATTACCTGTACTTTTATGAAGGTTTTTGTAGCTGAGATGTTTCAAGCAGTTTTTTACTCTTAATGTTTTGTACAGAGTAACAATGTTACTCGAAATCACTGTTATTCACACAGTTCATACGACAGATTATGTACAATGTACGTATTATTACTAAATACGATTACTATGTGATTTAAATCCTTGTGTTCTAAATAAAGTAGTATACTTAATATAATATTATGTACATTTGAAACGTGCACTGTACAATATATTATGCACACATTAGTTCAGATCTAGGCTTTAAAATTAAATTTATTTTTTACAGCTTTGTTCTCTTTTTTAAGCAGCTGGTCATAAAATATATAGTGAACACAATAATTATAATGATGAGATTCCGTGTATCTTATTTAAATTGAAATGTACGTACTAAAAATACTGTAGACTTCAGATGAGGTGGTCAGCCAGTACATAAATTTTAATCGTTGTAAATTTTAATTTGGTCATACGGATTTGTTTATAATATGTAGTAAAGGTATCCTAATTTAATAATATACGTGTACACTGTACATGTAATGACATTCTGTAATGTCATTACAGAATAAAAATGTTTGTCTTTTACGCAGTTTTGTTATGCATGACATTTACGTACCTTCAATGTTTCACATTTTAGGTTTTAACTTTTAGGTAGTGTCCATCTTAAAATAAAAGTTGCTTACTTGTAAGTAAGTACATTGTAATAATAATAATAATTATAATATGCCTATGAGCCTATTCGTATTAGAATCACAAGTACTTGCACAATGTACATTGTACGTGCATGCCAAAATGATGTTAAAATCATACTATTAAGCATGTTATGATTAGTGTTCAAACATCTTTTTCATCTGTTGTATTTTATATTGTACATACCGTTTCACCTTCCTATTCTGATGTTTGTTGTATACAGGGGTGAAGTTGCCGGCTGGTTTATTCTATATCCTGTTTCTTCTCCCTTGTTCATCAACGTAATGTCTTATCGTCTACCTTTTCTAAGTTCCATAATTTGTATATTTCCATTGAATGAGAAAAGACCAATGTACAGAGTGTGTATTACTGTGAAGACTCTAACATTTGATGTTGCAGTTAAGAACATGTCTATATGATGATGATAATGGTGCGATTTATGCAAAATACAAACACCTACAGATAGCCAAAAGTCATACCCAGATCTCAAATAGAATGCTTTGTAAATTGACGAATACCTATGTGCTCCAAAGCTTCAGTACATAGAATGCATGTATTGTTAAATTTTGTTTTTATTTCTCCACCATGTTTTTTTTTGTTTTTGGTATCTTCTTCCGTATTTATTGGTTAATAAAAGTACTCTGTATTACATAATACTTACATATATTATACATATACATGCTGTTTCAGGGTTGAAAGAATTGTATTCTCTAGATGTGACTGTCTCCTTGTGTAGGAGGTTTATTTATTTTACACATAACCAGTAGATTACATATAGGTATAGACGTACTGCTTCATGCATGTCAGATCATCATATACAGGTCTATATATAGGTCTAATGGAGATGAGTTTAAATCACTAAATAGCATAAAAATATGATATCATTTCTTGCTCGTTATAATTGTATAGAGTCCTGAGTACACTATAGTCAAGTAATAGCGTTGAATTATTTATAATATATTTAGACTGGAAATCAATTAGTGTCTAGTAAGTGCATGTAATGTGTAATGTTATGTCTCTCTAAATTTTTAATACTCTAAATGCTAAACGCTAAGTAATTAAGTACATGATGTGTTTTTATGTATACCTACATGTATGTATTTTCCGTAACAAATAACATGTGTGGGGTAGTCCAAGACTGAAGAGTACAGTACATCCTACATAATACGATTCCTATGATATATCTGTAATAATTGTGCAATTATTTTTATCATGGTGAAGGTTTTAAATGTATTAGCATTTTCTTCATTACAGTTTTCAGCCAGAGAGCAGAATGATATAATATTATATATATAGATACGGTATTTACCTCAAGAGTTGTAGGTAACTCCCGACAAAAAAAAAGCCATTAGTTGCATAAAGTTTTCGTTTAGTAAAAGTTAAGAGCGTGAAATAACAAACATAAATATATAGTAAATAGCCAGAAGAAGAAGATGATGAATATATTATATGCTCTGGTGTAATAGTAATTTGAGAGTTTTATTATTGCGTATATATATATATATATATATATATAATCTTATATCAGATACACGTCCTGTATACTAGATAGATAGATACACATGATTATATTAACACATATACAAAAGAGTTACGCATACCGGGGTTGGTATCTACTCTTTATCTAATTGCATGTGCATACTAAATACTAAAAAAGAAGTATAGTATAGTATATGAAGTATGATATATTATTATCTTGCGTCTAAAATTATCATATAAATCAGAAGTATACATAATACATCGTATTATGCTTATTCTCCTTTTTTATATTATAGAACATACATAAAAATATCTAGAAGAAGAATGACTACATCATACAATTGAACATACTAATATATACTGGTATGAATTTATGCACATTCAAGTACAAGTATGTATTACAGACGTGAATTGATCACAAAAGTTAAATAAGTTATATACTAGAATATACAATAAGAGAGAATCATGTAGAGTACATACATCAATTCAGTAGGGTAATTGTTGTTGTTCGATTATCTATTACCTACGTCTTCCTAGTCAAATATAGTAGAGAGGTGTTTTTTTAAAATAAAAAAAACTTTGGAAAAAACTGTTCTGAAACCAAAACTATAGTCATTGTAGTTCAACATTGTGTACCTGAGAGTATGATGAACTATACATAGCTACAATATCTAAATAAACTATGTTACTCAACCTTAAAAGTCCTTTAGTGATCGAAAAGGACAAAAAATACAAATTTATTTACTATGAAGTTACCAAAATGGCAAACTTCATAAAATATTAATAACTGTGATTTTTCATCATTCAAGGTTAGTTTGTTCAGACCTTTAAATTGTTTTCCCTATGAAAAGTCATTGAAGTCCTATAAAATGTGCACTAGTGAAGTTTTGTACCTAGAAATTGTGTGTATAATAGTAGCACTTTGATCGACATGAAATTTGAATGTATTTTATTGTTTGATTGATTTTTGTGTCTGTTTCATCATAATACAGAGACTGACGATCGAAATGAAAAATAGAAAAATAACAATATATTTACAGCTGCTCAAATAAAAAATTCAATGTACAAGGCTGTATATTTTAAGTTGAAAACAAATTCTAGGGAGGTTGTTTGAATGGTATACTATATACTTATATTTTTAACTTTTGTTAGTTTAAAACTCACATAATATACAAATAATCATAGTATAGAGGGGAAAAAATCAGCCAAAGTTACTAACAAACATGAAAATTTCAATCTATATTGCACATTTTATTTATGTATTTATTTTACAAACTACTTGACAGTTTCCTATCGAAATTCATTTCAAATATTACCTGTACTTTTATGAAGGTTTTTGTAGCTGAGATGTTTCAAGCAGTTTTTTACTCTTAATGTTTTGTACAGAGTAACAATGTTACTCGAAATCACTGTTATTCACACAGTTCATACGACAGATTATGTACAATGTACGTATTATTACTAAATACGATTACTATGTGATTTAAATCCTTGTGTTCTAAATAAAGTAGTATACTTAATATAATATTATGTACATTTGAAACGTGCACTGTACAATATATTATGCACACATTAGTTCAGATCTAGGCTTTAAAATTAAATTTATTTTTTACAGCTTTGTTCTCTTTTTTAAGCAGCTGGTCATAAAATATATAGTGAACACAATAATTATAATGATGAGATTCCGTGTATCTTATTTAAATTGAAATGTACGTACTAAAAATACTGTAGACTTCAGATGAGGTGGTCAGCCAGTACATAAATTTTAATCGTTGTAAATTTTAATTTGGTCATACGGATTTGTTTATAATATGTAGTAAAGGTATCCTAATTTAATAATATACGTGTACACTGTACATGTAATGACATTCTGTAATGTCATTACAGAATAAAAATGTTTGTCTTTTACGCAGTTTTGTTATGCATGACATTTACGTACCTTCAATGTTTCACATTTTAGGTTTTAACTTTTAGGTAGTGTCCATCTTAAAATAAAAGTTGCTTACTTGTAAGTAAGTACATTGTAATAATAATAATAATTATAATATGCCTATGAGCCTATTCGTATTAGAATCACAAGTACTTGCACAATGTACATTGTACGTGCATGCCAAAATGATGTTAAAATCATACTATTAAGCATGTTATGATTAGTGTTCAAACATCTTTTTCATCTGTTGTATTTTATATTGTACATACCGTTTCACCTTCCTATTCTGATGTTTGTTGTATACAGGGGTGAAGTTGCCGGCTGGTTTATTCTATATCCTGTTTCTTCTCCCTTGTTCATCAACGTAATGTCTTATCGTCTACCTTTTCTAAGTTCCATAATTTGTATATTTCCATTGAATGAGAAAAGACCAATGTACAGAGTGTGTATTACTGTGAAGACTCTAACATTTGATGTTGCAGTTAAGAACATGTCTATATGATGATGATAATGGTGCGATTTATGCAAAATACAAACACCTACAGATAGCCAAAAGTCATACCCAGATCTCAAATAGAATGCTTTGTAAATTGACGAATACCTATGTGCTCCAAAGCTTCAGTACATAGAATGCATGTATTGTTAAATTTTGTTTTTATTTCTCCACCATGTTTTTTTTTGTTTTTGGTATCTTCTTCCGTATTTATTGGTTAATAAAAGTACTCTGTATTACATAATACTTACATATATTATACATATACATGCTGTTTCAGGGTTGAAAGAATTGTATTCTCTAGATGTGACTGTCTCCTTGTGTAGGAGGTTTATTTATTTTACACATAACCAGTAGATTACATATAGGTATAGACGTACTGCTTCATGCATGTCAGATCATCATATACAGGTCTATATATAGGTCTAATGGAGATGAGTTTAAATCACTAAATAGCATAAAAATATGATATCATTTCTTGCTCGTTATAATTGTATAGAGTCCTGAGTACACTATAGTCAAGTAATAGCGTTGAATTATTTATAATATATTTAGACTGGAAATCAATTAGTGTCTAGTAAGTGCATGTAATGTGTAATGTTATGTCTCTCTAAATTTTTAATACTCTAAATGCTAAACGCTAAGTAATTAAGTACATGATGTGTTTTTATGTATACCTACATGTATGTATTTTCCGTAACAAATAACATGTGTGGGGTAGTCCAAGACTGAAGAGTACAGTACATCCTACATAATACGATTCCTATGATATATCTGTAATAATTGTGCAATTATTTTTATCATGGTGAAGGTTTTAAATGTATTAGCATTTTCTTCATTACAGTTTTCAGCCAGAGAGCAGAATGATATAATATTATATATATAGATACGGTATTTACCTCAAGAGTTGTAGGTAACTCCCGACAAAAAAAAAGCCATTAGTTGCATAAAGTTTTCGTTTAGTAAAAGTTAAGAGCGTGAAATAACAAACATAAATATATAGTAAATAGCCAGAAGAAGAAGATGATGAATATATTATATGCTCTGGTGTAATAGTAATTTGAGAGTTTTATTATTGCGTATATATATATATATATATATATATAATCTTATATCAGATACACGTCCTGTATACTAGATAGATAGATACACATGATTATATTAACACATATACAAAAGAGTTACGCATACCGGGGTTGGTATCTACTCTTTATCTAATTGCATGTGCATACTAAATACTAAAAAAGAAGTAT
>JABASP010004293.1:0-10589 GCA_019776565.1 Sminthurinus signatus
GGGTAATTATTTGAAACCTTTTGTGAGTACTGGGTAACTATTAGAGGTTGGGTAACTATTTGAACGTGGGTAAATATTTGGAGAAATACGGTAATATTGTACTACTCCATACGCCATAGCTGTTTTGTGCAATCAATTCCTAATTAATTTTCGGATCGTTCTTAAGAATTAAGAATGAATGGTCAAAATAATGATGATAAATAATAAATGTACTGCACCAAAGGGCACATTTATGATATAAATTATAACGTAATATAACCTATTTTTTCTTTTGTCCTCTAATAAAATTATTAATCGTAAATCATAAAATGAATTTCTGAGGTAAATACGAAGAAAACCACTAAGACTCCGTTCATTAACCACATTCAAAAGCGGACCAAATTAATTGTCGATTAAAATGAACATAAGTCTGAGAAAAAAAGGTTGTGGAGCATAATATTTTTTACATAATAATTGACAATATATTTTGTGTACATGCTTTATTCAAATACAAAATGTGTCACTGTCATGAGTCTTTGTATCATGAGTTAACATGAAAACTCAACACAATTTGTTTATTAGTTGAAATTAGCTGTTTACACGAAGAATCGTGAATGGCATTCCTTCTTTCGACTTGTACAGCTACTACACCACTTAATCATACAGTTTACAGAGTACAGTGGAAAATGAGGTAGATAATTGATAATAGAATGGGCACTCCCCCGTGACTTTTTGTCTAATTACAAATTAGTGACAGATCATATTCCTATTTTCAATTTGATTAATCTCTTGACAAGGCCAATAACATTTAGATTGTACATTGCACGTCAAAAATATCAACTGAAAGTCAAGAACCGGGAGCTAAAAATAACTACTACAATTAAAATATCATAGACGGTGGAGATAGACGATTGAAAAAACTCCTTACCTTGCTAAAATACTAGCATCGGGAGACAAGAGGCTCTCTGTTGGGTCGTCTTTGGATGACTTTGTTCGTACGGCATGATTTGTCGATGATGCTAAAATACTGGCTATGGAGAAGGGAGAAATCTTTTGAGATTTTGGACTTGGGCTTGGACTTCTCGTTACATGGACAGGGCTGCAACTTTCACTGGAATCCGTCTCTCGGGGCATCATGACGTCTTATATCTTGTATCTTCTGTCTAGTATTTTCTTCCTGAAACACAAACACAATAACAAAACCTTTATACAACCCTTTATATTATATTATCTGAATCCAGAGTCTTGAATCAAGTCTGTTCTGATCTCTGGGATGAAATTTAAGGCAGAATTTCCCCCTCTGACGTTTACGCTCACGCTTATATATGCAAAGAGAATGTAAAACAAAAACCCGGGGTTTTGAAGAAGGGAGGAGAAGAGAGAAAAATGGAAATGGAATTGGAAAACAACAACAACTCCTCGTCAGTCTAACTTTATTTGACAGTAATATTTAAATAAATCCTCTTATGTTGAAATTATGCTTCTCACTCTAGAATCTAGAATCTGAATAAATCAAATTCTAATATCGAATCAAATTCAAGCTTATGCATTTCATATCTTACATCTAATATATCTTACATCTTGTCTTCTGAATACTTAATAGTATTTTATTATATGCATAATAATATTTATAGGCACATTAAACACCGTTTATTCAAAGTGGCAATCCTGAAATGTAAAATAAATATAATCTCTTTTCTATAATATGCTTATTGCTCATCAGTTATCATGTAAAATTTATCGTGTAAAACATCATATTCAAAAGTTGCACATGTTTCTCAAATCTGAAACATAAAAGCTTCAAAGATGTCTAAAGTCTAAAGTCTAATTCAATTATGTTCTCAGTTTTTGTACAATATTATTACTGTAGGAAAACCGCAAAAGAGGTTTAAAGGTGAAACCTTAAGTTTTACTTACAAATGATTTTGTAGATTGTAGATTGCAAATGATTTGATTTTCTTCTTCTATTTCAGATTTTATGCATCTAAAAATTTGTTTGAGGTTTGAGGTTAAAATGGGGAATGTAAAATGTAGAATGTTAAAGGTGAACAACCAGAGACGGAGAAGAGAATTAATCACACAAATTTGAGCAGTAAATTTTGATAATTAAAAGGACAATGGAGCAAATAGATAACACTTTCAATTTCACTTTCACACAAAGAGGATGATGCACACTGCACACTGTAGCAATTTTCAAAACTACTTTGTATTCTGTACTTTGTACTGTATTTAGTATTTACTACTAATACATCAAATGTTGATGTAGAACGTTTGAGGTTTGAGTAACAGAAGAGGACTTCAAAGCACAACTTTGTAGTTTGTAGATTTCAGAGGAGAGATCAAAGTATCACTTAACCCACACTAAATATACGTATATAATGTTAATGGTTTTGATTATTCTTTATTCTTTATTCGGATTCGAATTCAGATTCAAATTCTCCATCCCGTCATTCCTTCTTTGAACACAATAAAATAGCAATTTAAGTAAATCCAATCCAACTCGACTGGGGCAGTTAAGACTTGAGAATGGGAAGTGGAGAATGGAGAAAGGAGAAGAAGCCACAGAACTCGGGAATCAGGAACTCGGAGATCCGATCCGGTTTTTGGATTTGAATGTGTGGAACTGGAACACACAGATCAGATAAAAGTGGAGTTGAAACTGGAAACTGAATCGGAGACTCAAGATTCAACGCTATTGAAGATTGAATAAACGCTGGAACTGGAAAATCCCACTAATCTCTCATCTCGGATTAAATGTCAGTCGACCAACAACCAAC
Source organism: Sminthurinus signatus (assembly GCA_019776565.1). NCBI lineage: Eukaryota > Metazoa > Arthropoda > Collembola > Symphypleona > Katiannidae > Sminthurinus > Sminthurinus signatus. The sequence continues at coordinate 2,757 of JABASP010004293.1, forward strand.
AACCAACAACCAACAAACGCCTTCTTTTCCTCACACAAAGGACAAATGTCAAATGACAAAAGAGGAAAGAGGAAAGAGGAAAATCCAAAGATGAAAACGATGAAATGTATTTAATTAAGTCTAATGATGGTAATTAAAGAGGAAACAGTTGTAGATGTATAAGTAATATATTATGTATTTTGTATTTTGTGTATAGTTTTGAGATTGAAATGACTGTATTTAGTATTTGGTATTTAGTATTTAGTATTTAGCAATTCCCTTTCACTGCACAATCACTAATAAGTTGTGCTGTCGAATTTCATGGAGAACCATCAGCGAAACCATTGAATTTGAATTGAATTCCACTGGCACTGGAAAGTCTTCAAAGGAAAATGCAGAATTTTGTGGTTTAGACTTCACCGCATCTACAAAGTACAAAGTACGTACATCACAGAACAAGTTCTTTTGGGCTTCCTCGAAATTCGAAATTCTCTCCCACACACAAGAATCAGGATTCAAGAGTCAAGAGTTGAGACAATGCGACTGCCTTGATCCAGCACAATCTACAATCTAGAATGTACTAACATTCAACTCGGAATGGAACACGTTTTTTTTTCTTTTCCTTTCCCGTCCTTAAAAGTTTATGAGGATACTTGTGAATTATTGTTTTTTTCAGTGGTTATGAGTTGAGAATGTTGGAGGTTGGCGGTTGGAGATGTATCAAATGATGATGATGATGATGACAGAATGTGGGTGTGTGATGAGGTGTGATTTTTTTGACCTTTTGACCCTTTCTCTATCCTCGGTTTATCTTTAATGTTTAATGTTTATTCTCAGTCACAAGAAGAGTCACAGCCACAGCCACAGTCAATGAGAAGCTGAAATATGTGAAGAATGTTCTTTTCTCACCAACCACCAACACTTTTCTTTTTATTCTTTTTATTCTTTATTCTTCATGTTATGACTTTATTATTTTGTTTGTTGTATTCTTTTGAATTCTGAGCACTCAAATCTCAAAACTGTAAACTGTAAACACTAAACACTCTCACTTTCATGTCAATTCTCAGTCGTATAAATCTGTTCTTTTTAGTTTTTAGTTATTCGTCGGAAAGTGCGAAAGGATTTGTTATTATTCTTTTATTTATTTAGTAACTTGTGTCTTTTAAAACTTAAGCTAAAAGATTACTTTCAACTTTCTTAAATTTCACAACCCACTCTCGTCATTTTAATCCCAAAAAGAATGATCGTGGTTCAATATTTTTATAGTCTCAGCTCCTTTACACTTTTAGTATTGGATATGATGAGTAATTTATTTAATTGATGTGACTATTAAAAGTCAGAGAGATGTAGAGCTGACAGTTCTTTGTTCACAGAGAGAAAGAATTGCAACTCCTTTACTCTACGTCATGCTTCTATTCAACATTCAAAAGCAATGAGTGGATCAGAATCAGGAATGAGTCAAGTTTTCTCTACCGCTGCTATCGAAGAGATATCGGTTCGGAAAAAACAAGTCCACTCAAAGCTCAAAACTTCAAACTCAAGGCTCAAGTCTCAAGCCGAACCTCCAAGCAGAAGCAAAATAGAAAAGTTATACAATGTGGATATAACGTGTAAAAAGTAAAAAGAGTAAATACAGATAGTAAACAGTGTTTATATTGAATATGTGTGTGTGTGTGTGTTGTGTTGTTGTGTTGATAGTTGATATACTCAATTTTGTACGTGGGCTAAAAGCTAAAAGGAGGAAAGAGGGAGACGATAGAAATCCATAGAGTTCCCACTTCCCACCACATGGGTACTTAACACACACTTAAGTTTTTTGGCCCATTTTATCCCGAATGCGCAACAACCAGTCCAGCTCCCAGCTCCTCCCGATTCTCACCAAAAACCCAATGAGTACAACCGATAGATAGAAGATTGCCATGCCCTCACAACTAACAGCTCAGCTCAACTCAAATTCAACTCAGCTCAACTACCACACACACACAACACAACATACAATACAATATACAGTATACACATGCATTCAAAACACAACTGCTCTCTCTCTCTTTCTTTCTCTCGTTCTCCCTCTTCTCAGACTGTGTGCTGTGTGTATATCGGGCTACTGAGGCAGCATTTGTAGTTTGTATTTTGTCTACTGTGTACTGTGTACATATGACAAATGCATAGATATCCGGATATATCCGGATAAGGCGGTCGGCGGACGGCGGACGGCTGGACACACGCATACAAAAATACAAGGTACAAAAGGCTGTCCACTGTCCACCGTTTATTTATCTCTGTGTAGAATTTACATTGTACATGTATGTGCACTGTTGTACTATATATTTTTGATACTCTGGGTTATTTTTGATTGGTCATTTGTAATTTGTAATTTATATCCCATACATTTGTGTAAATACAAAATACAAAATCCATGAAAAAGAAGTATATCTTTAATCTTTACACCTTTTAAAAAAATTAATAAAATTCAGATGAACCTTAAAAAGATTTGGAATTTGGATTTTAATCAGTTATCAATGTGAATTGGCTACAATTTATCCCCTTCCAAATTCTAAATCCAAACGTAAACACATCAACAAAGGATAAAGACTTTTGTGGTGAAATAGCTTTATCATTCATCATTTATATAATCACTAAAATCAGGAGATCGTCCTCCCTTGTAATACTAATTTATATTTTGTACCTTGTATTTTGTACTGCATAGGAATCTTCATGTGCATAATGCATGTTTTTAAAGGATTCTCTGTCATTTATGTTTTATATTGTACATTGTGTTTGTTTTATCTTTTATCTACTTTCCGTTTTATAGTGTACCTGAAAAGTGAAAAGTGAAAAGAGAGATGAGCATTAAATCAAAATCGAGATTGAGTTTGTGATGATATCTACAATGTACAATGTACGATGTACAGGAGTCGAGTATGATGATGATGATACTTGCTAATTTTCCTTGGGTTATTGGGGTTAATAAGATTTGCATGAGTGAGCTGGATGTAAAGAGTAAAGAGTATATAGAGTGTAGAATTTAAAAGGCAGATTGTAGCAATATTTACAGATATGATGATACATATACATAGCTTTTACCTTTTACCTACCAACAAATACAATCAAGGGATGGGTAAAATGAACCCTACATGGAGTCATGAGATGGTTCAACCAGACCAGACCAGAGCAGAGAGTCAGTGAGTCTTCAGTTACGACTTTTAATTTAAACAATATCATGTAGTCAAGTGAATGGGATGATTGTATTAATTACTGTAGAGAGGATTGATACTAGATACTAGATCCAAAGATTCAAAGATCCAGAGATCCATTTAACCAGATACAGATATACATAACTGCAATCTCTGTAACACACTCAACACTCAATACTCAATACCAATATCTACATTGCATATTGCATACTGTACATCACTCATCAATGCGCGTGTAATATGCATGCTATCAAACTCCTCAAATGTGTAATGTGTAATTCTCTACATTGTAAATTGTACAGTGTACAGTATATAGTGCTTTGGCTGATCCCTATTTTGAACAGAGAGCCAACAGAGTGATTCCAAGTTTTGGATCATTCAATGAGAAATCTCAAATTTCATCCATTTTACCAGCTTCTCAGTATTCAGTGTTCAGTGTTCAGTGTAAACTCATCCAAAAGATACATATGTAACATGCAACATGCACAGAGCATCAAACACAATATCCAATGTATAATGTACAATGTACAGCTAGATTAAGCACGAGCATTTGATTTAGTGAGGTTATTCGTTTAAAACGAGGACTCGCTTCATTGTACATTGTACATTGTGCATGTATTAACAATATTTACTCATGTATACAAAATCTGTGTATTTATTATGTACCCATAATTCATATTTTACAGTTTACACAGTACACAGTACATGGAACAGTATGGACACAATTATTATTTGTATCAGTTGAAAGTTGAACCATTTGATCAATCTCAATCTGTGCATGTACAATGTACAATGTACATTGTATATTCTATAGTATAATTTGTATCCATTCTCTCTCTTTCTCTTCTCTTATGTTATGGATGAATGTTTTGTGATCGGGAGAGAAAGAGAGTGGTAACTTGAAACTTTTCACCAAAACCCCAGCCACTATCACAGTGAAATAGAAAATAGAAAGGCAAGGCCTGTAACATTTTTCTCTCTCCCTCTTCTTCTCTTTGTCTAGTAGCTGGTCTCTGGTCTCTGGTAACTCTAACTTCAGTTGATTGCATTTAATAGCCAGACAGAGAGAGATAGAGATAATTATGTGCTATACCTACTTATCCAGATTCCGGATTTAGATTTAGATTCCAAACTTGCTCATTATGACCACCATAACACATGTATCCACAGTATACTAGATACTAGATATATAACATATAATAGTAAAACCCTCTCATCTCATCTCCCCATATCTCATCTCTTCACCTTATCACACACCATCAGTATTATCCATTATCATCCTGTTCATCAGTGGTACAGTATGCATTGTGCATTGTACAAAGCGATTAATGGTTAATATTTACAATGTATCGGTGTTCAGTGTTCATTATTTGTCAAATGACCATAAAATAAGGGATTTTGTTCTAAAACACATGGATCATGCATAATAAATATGTAGTATAAATACACAGTATACTATCTGCATAAAGAGAAAAAAGAAGGGTATAAAATTTGTACATGCATAAATTTTCACATTTTTACTACTCTCAATTCTAATATCATAGACACGCAAACGTTGTATTTTAAGTATTAAACCATTGTGAAAATTATTTAAATGATCATCATTCATCATTCGTCCGGCAGATCTTTTTTATTTTAGTTGTACAATTGTACAATGTACAAGTAAATGTTCTATAGACCACGATCCACGACTCATGACCCACGTCGCAAGGGACATTGAACATTGAACATAATTTTATACTTATGTACTTGTGATCATTGCTCAAGTTTTTACCGTCTAAATTCTAAATGCTAAATATCGTGTAACTATTATCCTTTATCCTTTATTCCTGTAAACTCTGGATAGAACTTTGAATAGTAATAAGCTGTATTTAAAGAGGAACGCAGGAGTACAAGAATTGTTTGTTTGTTGTTTGTTGTTTGTGGATGTACAATGTACAGTGTACAGTGTACAGTGTATATTGAATAGAATAGAGAATAGAATAGAAAGTATGCACCCATCAATCCTTATCCTAATCCGTAATCCATATAAACTTTGAATTATTTATTTATGTAATTGTAAAAATCCTATTATTAGGATTAGGTAGTGAGTAGTGAGAGAGAGTTTTTTCCCATACGATACAAATGTAAAATGTATTGGGTGTTTTGTGTTTTGTGTTTTGTATTTTGTATTTCAAATGTAAAATAGTTTTTGAGTGCTGACGAGTGTGTGATGTGTGATGTGTGATGGGATAGTCTATATATGATATATAATGTATGATATATTTATAGTCCAAAGCTCATAGATAGAAATTACGGGGAGTCCAAAAAAGTAAAAAAAGTAAAGGAGAAAGAAAGAGAGGACATAAAACTTGAGTGGAGATTTGTGCTGTAATGATTTAATGTATAAGTAGGTTGAAAAGGGGAATTTATTTTTATTTCCGCCTTTCTTTCTTTATTTCCTCCAACCAGGTCGTATATCAGTTAAATTGCAATTGCTCCACCGTCCATCATGCACAATATATTATGTATTATGTATGGATAGAGATATAAACTATAACTACTTTGGTATGATAAAGACGACCTGCCGACCTGCATGTAAGAGTAATGTCATGTGTAATGTGTATTGAGTATTGAGTATTGAGCATTGAGTATTGAACATTGAACGAATCTAACTCTCGTGTAAATGGTAAATGTAATAGGTACACAAGTACACAAGTAGATACTAGATACAACAAATACAAAATACACACGACAAACAGTAATTCCCGACCGTTTCATCTTCTAGAATAACTAGTAATTTTCTTATTATCTCCAGCCCCTCCAATTCAATCTGATCCAATCCAATCCAATACGAGCTACTGGGATAAATACATGTAAAATGTAGAATGTACATTGTACAGTGTTTACTATTTACTATACGCTCATGTATTTTTTGCATTAAACTATTTACAATAACAACATCAGCAGGAACAACAACAACAAAAACAACAAACAACCATTTTACTAAAGACTATTTTCTCCGCCCATTTTTAACCGAATAAATAAATTTTAAACACACACAGTACAAAATACTTTATTGAAAATCTTTGGTATTTAGTATTTCTATTGGTATTATGTACGACCAAAATCTTGGATTATCAAGTTGTGAGACTGTTTTTTACTTCCACTGTATACACAGAATACTCGAGTTGAGTATACAGATCGAAAGCAGAAGCTGTTTACTGCTTATGGGTACAGTTTTTTTTATGCATTTGACACTTTAGAACTTAGAACTTGGGCATGGGTATATGTTTTGGATTTGGGATGATGATATGATATTAGTTGATATTTCCATCCTCCAAACTCCATACTCCATAGGCGATCCTCCGTACTCCAAGATTTTATTTTTACTTTTTACTATTATCGTCCTGATTATACTATACACAGTACACAGGCTTCAAAGGCTCTGTCTTCTGTCTTCTATCTAATGTTTGTTTAATGTGTGGATAAACATGTAGTTGCTTTTATGTGAAAGAAACCACAAGTACGTGTGTTTTCTCCCTTTTCTTCAGCATCCACCGTTCAACACTCCACACTCTGTGTATCCCCAAATATCTGTGTATGTATGTACTTGGTCCTTTTTTCATTCCACTAAATAATCTCTCCCAAAAGACTCATCACACTGCATTTTATTTTTATGTATATAGTATATAGTATACAGTATACAGTGCAGATGCCGAGAAAAGGAAGACAGGCCTAAACTCCAAACTCTGGACTGTTAAGTGAGAAAAAATAAAGGAATATCTTTCTTTTCTTCCTTTTGGTTTTGTCACTGATGGCTGATGGCTCTCGGTTCTCGGTTCCTTTTGGTTTTGGTTTTGGTTTTGGTTCCTTCCTTCAATTTGAAAACCACCACTGAGACATAAAAATTACCCACATTAAAAAGTAAATTTGAGAAGTGAGAAAGTAAAAGTAAGTTTTCCATCTTTTAACAGCCCACAGCCCACCTTTCTACTCCGTCCACAATCCACAATCCACATCTAAATAAAATCTAAAATAAAACACACATGTACATTTTGTATGTGGAAAGCTTTTGTGCTTAAAAAGTAAAAAGTATAAAAAGGTTACCCATTTTTGAGAATGAGAAGGTGTGAAATGAGGATACCACTTCATTTACCCACAGCCCGCAACCCACAATTTTTTCAAATAGTAACAGAAGCAATAGCTTTAATAAATTCATTCAGCTTGCTCCTTCCAATTTTATGAATCGCTATATTCATTTGACATTATATTAAAATGTAACTATATCTTATATATCTTTTTCAAATATAAATGTGCTTATACCATTGTATGAATGACAAAAATAAAATTTTTAGTTGTACATATTTTATTAATAAATAGAATAAGATGAGGTTTGACAGAAAAACATGGAACACAAAACAGAAACTGTTTCATCTATTTTTTGTACATGTATTTTACATGTAAATTGGGGGAATGGGACACAGATCGACCAAATTTGGATTCCTCTACTTTTACAAATTATTTAGTTACTGCTAAATGCAGTAATCTAAAATTTTGTTTCTATGGAAATTCAGTCCACAGTTTTCAGAAATTTGAGAAACACATTGTTTAGAGTTTAATTATTTATTATTATGAATTGAAGCCCTTGGGGCGACAACAGCACTCGATATGGGCGTAA
>JABASP010004294.1:0-10589 GCA_019776565.1 Sminthurinus signatus
ACTAGAAAACGTTTATCTGTTGCTATATTTTGTAAATAATATTATTACAGAATAATACTATTTCTTTTACTTCTAAAGGTACTGTCGTTGGACAACTTGAAGGAACTAAGGATAAAATACTGGAAATGAAAAAATGGTTACAAACAGAAGGCAGTCCAAAATCACGAGTTGAAAAGGTCGACTTTAGAAATGAACAAACTATTGAAAAACATACATTTAATGATTTCACTGTTAGAAAGTAATACACTAAAACAAGCTCTCTCCTTCCTCCTTTTCCTGTTGTATATGGTATACTTTACACAAGGTTCCGGATTGTGAGTTGTAATATGTATATATTTTTGATATTTATGATTTATGTTGAAAAGAGGAAAGAGTTCATGTCAAGTTTTCAATTTCAAAACAAATACAAAATATATTCAAAACGGAGTAGAATAATATTGAATACGGTAATAAAAAGAAAGTAATATTTTCTTTACAACACCATATGTCTTGCTTTAATTTTTTCAGTTATGGGGTTCATTATAGCCATAATCTATCATGATCCATGATCATTAATTTCTAGATAGTTAAAAATGAAAAATGCAAACCATAAAGTACTAAATACTGTATTATATATAGGCAAAGGTTATTGATTTGACATATTAGTCGTTTATTTCACAGGTATTGTCAATCATTGTTGCTAAAATGGTTAAAAAACTTGTTGGGGTTTCTTTTTAAAAACAGGAATAAGTCTTTGTAAGTTGTGATAATATGTTACAGGAAATATTTTATATTATATTGTTTCACGTCACTTTCTTGATATTTCTCTTATTTGTTACTTAATGATACCTTCTCTGTTACCACTAACCATGGACTCAAGTTGCATTTTCAGCATTTGATTCTGTCTTTTTAAACTCTCTCGTTCTTCACTAAAAATCTTTTTGGATTGAGTTGTAACTTGACGGAATTTCTCAGCTTGAGCTTGTAATTGTTCTCTAATTATATGGATTTTTTTCAAGAGACTTTGCCTTTCATCCAAAAGATTACTATATTCAGTCTCTAGATTTTCACTCACTGTCGCTACTCTCACAGCTTTTCTGATACCATAAGCAGCATTGCTGAGATATAATGATTCATATGCTTCAAGACTTGTTCGGAGTTCATCTCGTATTCTAAGGAGATGGAGACCACGAGGATGACAACTTATTATTTCCTGTCTTGCCAACTCGTCAAAAAAACTATCAAAGATTTTACGACGTGTTTCAGAAAGTCCAGTGGATTTTATACCATGTTCTTTGATTGCCTCATCTAGTTTTTCTTGGAGCCTCACAATTTCAGATCTACTGGCTGGATGTGCAGAAACAGTTCGACGCATAATTTTCCCATCTTCTCTCCATACTGTTTGTTTTTATAGCCAAACATAATTTTCATTAACTTATCAATAATCAATAATCATGCATAATAATTAAGTATTTAGAATTTAGTATTAAAATACCTTGTGCAGGAAAGACATTATTAAGAATTGCCCGAATTTCATCGGTAGTTGCTTTTTTTGCAGAGCAGTCAATTTCTGTCTCTCTTTTCCCTCTTGTCTCTTTGTACACACTGGAAGTCTCAAATAAGTGTTTAATATCATCGTCATCTTTATTATATTTTGGATGAAAGACACCTTTTCGATCTTGAACTGCTACAATTTTTGAATCTCCATAGCGTACAAATGTAGATTCAGGTTCATGTTCTGGGGCATTATTCACCATATTTATAAAATCTTTTTGTGCCTGCAATTCATCATGCATTCTCACGTGCTCTAAAACATCTGCCTTTCTCATCTTGACTGGTTTTTGCCTTGTAGTTTTAGAAGAAACTTTGAGAGATATTTCTGAATGTAAATGAGAGGAGTTTATTGAAAAATTAGTTGAGTTCAAGGTTATTTATTAATGATAATGAATTAATGATGAATTCATTTGGATTATGGGAGGTTATATTGGTTATTCAATTGTCTATATTTGTTCATTGAACATTTGAATGCTCTAAGTTGTTGACGTTTGTCATGTTATTGAATTATTGGATTGACTTTCGGCATCCGATTATGCACTATATGTTACAGACGAGTTTAATTAGGTTTTTTGTATTGGTAAAAGTCATGTTTCATGAGAACTCTTCAAGTTTTTCGAAGGAGCTTTTACACGTAAACTTTGATACCATTTTTCGTTTGTATGGGCTGGATTTACTTTAGACAGTTCACAGTTTTCAGTTTATTTTTTGTGGGATAAAATAAATGTTTTGCATATAATTTGTAAATGACCAAGATGAAAAACGTTTCGATAGTTTACAGATTACAGACGTAGTGATGACGACGTACTAAAGGAGAAAGGGGAGAAAGCTGTTCTATATACTTACAAAATATTATATTACCCTCTTTTTTTACCTTATTCTGGCTGTTATACTTTTTTATTGCTAAAAAACTACGAACAAAGAAACCAAAATGATTCAATAGAAGCAAAACTTGAACTTTCACCATTTACAAAGTTGCCGTGCATTATTGTTCAAAAGTAACTCAAGTACATATATTTAAATGAGAACTTTCATGATTCATGGTATGCAAAAAAGTTTAATGATGCGCATTTAAGATTTTTTGTACACACTTAATACTCATCCATTATACATAATATTTTGAACTGTTTATTCAATGTTGGTGCTTTTTTAACATCGGTAAACCCCGACTTGGGTCATGAGAATAAGAAGACTTTACAGAAAATAGGTACTTACTTACTTAAACTCATCAGTAGTTTATGTGTATTTGAGTATATATGAATTCATAAACAGTAAACAGTACACGCTAGACGCAGTAGAAAATGTATATATATGTAATATGTATGTCTACATAATGTGTGGGTATAACTGCTGTCAATTGAGCAGTACTGTGTGTAATATTATACTTTCAAAACTCTTTCAATCTTTTGAAGAGACATGGGTCATGGGTGTGTATACAAGTAAAAGTTATAAATAGTTTCATGTACACTAAACTTTTTGTCTAAAAATGTACATCAAAAGCCAACAAGAAAGCAAATTCCTTTCATAATATGACAGAAAACTCCAAGTTTACATTTCTTTTGTTCATTGTAAATCGTAAGTAACATTCAAATTTCATATAATAACCTAAACTGGGTACTGGATTTCATTTATCTCTAAATCTGTACATACAATGGATATACTATTTTAATGCTACATTTGATGCTGCGTTCCTTAGCAACCCTATTATGTAAAACTTGAAGGATTTTTAATTTCAAATTTACAGTTTAAAGTTGATAGTTATTTCAAATAATATACGTATGTATCTTCAAATAGTAAAAGTTTTGTATTAATTATATTAACAACATTCATACAAGATTTGCTTAAAAACCATACCGCAGATGCAAAACTCGTAAGTAATAAGTATAAGTAAACGGTATGTTTTGTGTTTAAAAAACGCAATAGTTAATAATTATTAATAATTATTATAATATGGTATTATCCGTAATCCGTTTAAAGCTATGTTTTAATTTCTAAACCTATTTATTAAAGGTTTATTTTATAATATAGTTGGAGCTAACGTGGTCGTCGCATTCACCACTGTGGCATATTCGTAGTTGCTAAAATCGAAGAGGAGTTCTCCGTAGCTGAGGTGCATGAGGAAGAGGATAATGGTACAAGAAATATTGAGAAAAGCTCCAGTTTTCACCATATCCATGATTCGCATGTCATCACCGGCCGCAGCATATACGATTGCATTAGGTGGCGTTGCCACGGGAAGCATAAAAGCAAACGAACATGTGATTGTGGCTGGTAGTGTGAGGTAAAGAGGGTGAAAGTCCAACCGTTGTGACTAAAAAGGGAAAAACGAGTACATTTAAATCTACTTTGTTAGTTATGAGTAGTAATAATTGTTATTATGAAGAAAAGTGTGTAATATTTGATAAAAAGTAAAATGGTGGTTTGTAATTTGTAAAAATACAAAAAAATGACTAACCAAACTGAGTAGAATTGGAATAACGACATTAGCACAGGCTGCATTTGACGCTACTTCTGTTATACTTGCTGTTAAAGCCATGACAACGATAACTATGGCAGCCGGATGAAGACTTTTAAGACTGTTCAATTGCATTCCAATCCAGTCGGATAAATGAGATTTCTCAGCGGCATCAGACATGGCGAAACCTCCACCTTTAAATTAAATTATCATTGAATTTGTTTGCACGAGGAATATAACGTGATTATGATTCAATGATATCATTCAAAAATGAGAGAATATAATATTATACCCATCAACAAGACGACACCCCAGGGTAGTTTGTTTTGGACAAATTTCCAATCCAAAAGAGCTCCAGGAGTCTTAACTGGTCCTTTTTAAGTAAAAATGAAATTATATGTAGGTAAATGATGTCATAATATTATGTCAAAAAGAAAACTAGTAATTTGTACAGAACAATGGTGTAAAATGTAGATTAATTTAGCATTTTTAATGTTTGACTTACTTCCAAATAAAAATCCAGGATCTCGAGGAATTATAAAGAGGAAAAAGACAATGGTCATGGCAGCAGTGGAATCTCCAATTTCAACAGCAGGTAACAAATCACCCCAACCTAGAATAATTTCCCAATAATTTCATCCAATTCAACTAAAGAAAAGTGATTGTGTAATTCTGATAACAATAAAATATTCATCTATATCATCTACATAATATACTTGTAATCATGTTTAATCATTTTCAGAAATAACCTTTGACAAACCGAGGATCTCTGAACAACCAAAGCATAACAACAATAAAGAACAAAACTGCGACAGCAGTCTCGTGAAAGTTCATTTTTCCTAAATTGTCATATTCACGTCGAAGCATTTTCTTTACATTGTTGAGTTTCGTTTTCTCGTCCGCTGCGTCTTCATTTGAAAGTTTCTTACCACATCCAAACAAATTTCGAACACCAAAAAATGCGACAATAAGATAAACCCAAGCAACGATGACATTCAGAATCATTGTCGGTACGTTGTATGCCATCCATGTTGCAAAAGTCAATTCCAGATATTTTCCATCCTGTCCAATATTCCGACTAAATACAAAGTTTTTTTTAAAAAAAAAGAATTATTTTAAATTTGTACTATGTAAAATGTGATACATTAGAATATTCCATAATATGACAAAAAAGGAATGACAAGACATGAAGCCAATAACATTTTCAAGCAAATATACAGAGTTTATAAATAATTAAGTTTAAATTACATGCAAAGCTTAAAGCATGCAATTAGATAAAAATCAAGCAAAAAAGTATCAAAAAGCAACAAAAGCATGTATATATTTATATGGTGCATATAATTTTATCAGCTCTTTTTTATTTGCACATGGACAAAGCAGAACCATGAGGAACAAAAGTCAAAGTAACTTTTGTACATATATGTAAAATGTAAAATCTATGTAATACCTATAATACAGTACAAAGTAAGAAAAAAGAACACAATTTATTTACAGTAGCAGCAAAAGTTGTATTAACACTGTTCCCGGAAGAAGAAGAAGAGACGGCACTTTAAGTATATATACATATCCACCTAACGCACTGTATACCTATATGAATGAAGTTTTCCCTCAATAAAGACGTACCACACAAATATTTGTCAAGACGAAAAAGTAATAGAATAAAAGACTGTCCCAAAATAAAAATTGTATCCCTATATATTTTTAAATTCACCAGAAAATGTCAAAAAAATTGACACACTTACTTTTTGATCATTTCAAAAGCAATTAAATTTGGGGCCGTGCCTGTTACAACTCCAGTCCCTCCTGATAACACCATTCAATGGGATTTTTTTAAATTAAAAATGAGCTTAATTATCTTCTTGTTCAAGGGGTTTCTTTTTAGAATACATGTTATTACATATATATACGTATATGAGGACATTCGAAGATGGTCACATACCAATATTTGAGGAGTATGCAGTAGCAAACAGGTACATCAGCTTTTGTTCCTTTTCCTGTCGTTTCTTTTCTTTTTCATCCACTAATCTGTCATATTATCATTTTTTTATTCAGCATTAGTATTCTACTATATATTATATTTCATGAATTTATCATTGATCTGTGGATCAGTGAGTCCACCATTTGAACTAAAAATTATTTACATAGCATTTTTGAATTTCAGGTTCAATTTCATAGTTTTGTACTTTTTCACTGTATACTTTCTCTTGTAGAATTAATAATTTATTTTTCATAAACTTTGACTTTGGCATCTTTTCTGATCTATGAGCATTCTAAACTCTAAACTCTATAATATTATATATTATAGCATGCGTTTGTAACTCTGCACTCCGCACCATGCACAAAAGTAATAACTATTGCATGCACAAAATCAACCTCTACTCCATAGCGTCATAGGATTTGTAGTTTGTAGTGTTTATCCATTTTTTAACCAAAATTATCTATATTATATATTATATGTGACTTATGGATTAAAGTTTATAAAGTAATTTAGTATTTTGTTTTTTATACGTATGTACAGCTCATTTAAAAAAAATGTTACACGTATTAGTCAGTTATTTGTGCGGAAGGCGTTGTTTTTTTGCAAAAGTATTAAAAGGAAAGGATTTATAAATAAGGATTGGAATAAAAAAAATTATAAAAAAAGGAAACTAATACGATTTAAAGTTACATACGCGTCGAGTTTTCCCTTTAGAATAAGATTTGCAGCTGTTCCAGTGAAACTGCCACATCCGCCGAGATTACTTGCATAAGCGACGGCAAAAAGGAAGGGTCGTATTGGCCTTTTTTGTGATTGTTGGAAAATGTAAAAACATGCAAGGAACTTGATCAAATATCTAAACATGTTTATGAATTTTTATCCAAACAATTTTGTGTCCTAAATCGAAACGCGTAATCTATATTTTATGTTGTTTCTTATGTTATTGTAATTCTGACTGTTGAGCTTTAATACACTATGTGTACTATTTTTAGAGTAATTTTTTGTATCGCTATTACAAAAATACGAACGGCAAAGCATGAACAATTCATTCCAAAAACTTATCCGTGAAGTACAAATTTCATATGTTTATCATTCAGCATTCAGCAGCTTGTTCTGTTCTCAGTTCTCAGCATTTCATTCGGCTATGAGTTACGAGCATAATTAAATGACATGCGTTCCTTTGTTGTTGAGGTTCTATTCCAGCTTGGAATATTTTGTTGCTTGTTGTAGAGAGAAATGGGCAACGGGAAAGCCAGTTTGGGAATTTCATAACACATCCTGAATCAAATTGTAGTACACATTCAGGAAAGAGCTGCATTCGAGGAAATTAATGGTGGGTGTTTGGTCATAACACAAATAATCACACAGTAAAAACGACAGAACAAAGACAATACACGTGGAAAGTAGACACAGAGTATGGAGAAAGTTAAAAGGACACGTGAAGAGGGAGAAAGGTGAAATGGGGAAAGGAACAAATGAAAGGTAAATAGTTTTCACAACATTCACAAACACACAGACACAGGTACAAAAGACAAATAATTGAATGGAGAAAGTAATACTTTCTTCAGTCAGTAAAAAACATTTAGGGGGTAGGGGGCAGTGTGTTTACCTTGGATACTTTGAAGTTGAATGAGGATTGATAAGTCTATAGAACATGGAAGATGTTGATGCGCTGTACGGGAAACATATCCCTCCAATATTTGCTGCGGTGCAAACGGCGAGGAGAAGTTGTATCTTTAGTTTTTTATTGTATTGGATTTCATCGTCATCATGTTGTAACTTGATTATATTCCTTTTTATCATTACATAAAAGATGTTTTATATTTTACACTAAACATTTTCAAGTTGGAAAATTGCCTTTCGAAGTTCGTATAATTTTACTAGTACATGGCAGTTACATTTCAGTTCTTGATTAATTTGTTTTCTTTCTGTGCTGTTTTTATAATATTTACCTACATTATACTACTCTATGCGTGTAATACTCATGATTGAATTCCTATAAGTATTTGCCATAAACGACTAATGTTGAACTTCATTTTTTTCTCCGCTTTTATAAACTTCTCTCATTCTAGTTTACTACATACGATGTTTGACCTTATCTTTTTGTGGTTTGCAGTTCATATGTAGTAATTTTGAAACTGTATCAATTTTGTTTCCAAAAATATTAAATATATTATTATGCATTTATGTGTAAGGAATGAAACTTACAATTCCTCTGGAATTGCCAAGCTGCTGTCCGTTCCTGCGTCAATGTCAATTTCCATCTTTTCATTGTTGAGATGGTTTTTCAGTCCTCCATTTGTGAGACCATTGGAAACATGTGAAAACTTTCTGTTACCAACTACTGATATCTTTTTACCTTTAGTTGAGCTCTATAAATGAAAAAAATATTTTACAAGTTCAAAGTTAAAATTTATACATTTGATTGGTCTTTTCAAAAGAAATACATAAAACATGGAATTATAAGTGTGCAATACATTACGTATACGTATATCTGTGTATGAAACAATATTTAAAATTATTTTAATATACTTTATTCAGCTCCTCGAGTACTGCTAATACGATAGGCACCATCTGTAATGTACAGTAAAAATAAATCCATGTTGAAAACAATGTTTTTCTTCGTGCGTTGAATTCTTGAAGAATAGAGAGTATTCGTAGAAATTGTAACAAGTGATAAGAAATAAAAGTTATTTTCTCCATCTTTTGTAACAGTATTTAAATAAGTGGGTGTGTTCCAAAACACACATTGAATACAAATTACAAATGAAAGAGATCAATATAGTTCACGAGAGCAATCGTGTGTCAAACTGTGCTGTGGTAATAAGTAATTAATAATTTGTAGAGCTTCTTTTTTCGGAATGGGAACTCTCTAACTTTTCTAAGAAAGTAATATTTAAGTAGGTATACTAATTGCGCTCATTCCCCATTCCACGAAAAGAAGCTCTGTTTTATCTGTTTTATTTATCAAGATCTTGCCATGGCTGTTGTCGCAGTATTTGAAATCCACACTGTAAAAAACAAAGACAAGAAATAAAAAATCAGTTTGCATTAAAAAAACATTTTTGAGCTTTAACAGTTAAGTAGACTAGTGACACAGCATTCAAAAAATAAAACTGTGAGATTTCTAATTAGATAAATAGTAAAGTAAAGTAAACATACTCGATAGAAACATCGTCGTTAACATCACGCCCAACATAATTCTATAAAAAACAGTTATTGGACATTAAACAATGACAATTGATAAACATCAAACAAAAGACGCGCATTTTAATTTTCAACTTTGTGGTATTTTCCCATGTCATACACGTTGCTTTTATACTGAAACTGAACAATTCTACTAATTTTTTAGATGTTTATCCTATTTGAAATGATACTCAGGCAGAATAATATAGTGACTGAAAGCTGAAAGCTTTGAAAATAATTACTAGATGATTTATGATTTATTATTGTATCGGATTTTTCCTCGTCTACTTCATGCAGTATATCTATTTGACATTTAAAATTATCAGTGGTTTGAAAATTAAGCCGGTAAATATTTCATGTGTACACATAATAGTGCAAAATCCTTGAAAGTGCTTTGCCAGCTTCTTTTTTTCTGACTTGGTTAATTTTTATTTCATTTCGTACTTTACAAATACGCAACATATCATACTTCGTATAGTATGTAACACATAACTATTCAGTTTTTTATCATTGAACTCGACATATCGGAGGTCGGGAGATGATATGATTTGATGAGCAAATACAAAAGTGTCTTATGTACACATTCAAAAACATGTACCTCAACTTGTCATAACTTGTTGTCGTTACTTAAATGTACTATACATGCACATATTTTGATGTGTGAATGTTCAGGTCGTTTGAATGTACATGTATGCTGAATGAACACACGCGCCTTCACTATTTACCTACATATTGTAAAGATGATAGAACACGTATAAAATCTTTCACCACTCAAAAATCAGCAACAACGACTTTGTGTACCTGCATAATACATCCTACTTCATCTAATGCATAAGAAAATTGTATGATCCTGATGTTATAACATAGGTAAGAATAACTAGTGTAAACCAGAATTATTATGGATTGCTATAGACTATAAGTAATCTATAATACTTTGTATGTTCGTGCCTGTATGTGTTTACGGTGTACCGCAAAAATAATATAAGGGAAAATAAACTGTATATTTTTCATCTGTTAATCCTGAAATGAGTTAGAAATCTGGATTTGCAAAGAAAGCATAGATATTAAATTACATTAATATCAAGTTCATCCATCCTCCATCCAACTCCCTCAACTCGACTCCAGTCAAGGCTCACTCAACAAATGTTTAATAAGTATTTAATATGTTAACTAATCCAATTTAAATGGTGACACTCATCATTAACCCCTCATTTATTACAGTATTACCAAAGCATCATACATCATACACACGTTACAAGTAAACCGTCGTGTGACTGACAACGACAGCATAAAAGTATAATGTTGTGTATGTACGTACTACGTAGTATGTAGTGTACACTGTATCATATATCATATGTACATGGGTCTTATTTCTGTCATGGCAAGCTGGCAGACATAGCCAATTAAAAAACATTTTATGAAATGTAAATTTCCTAC
>JABASP010004295.1:0-10588 GCA_019776565.1 Sminthurinus signatus
TACAATAGAAGTAAACAAACGGAATTAAACTAATGTAGTTTTTGCGTAGATACAAAAATCCATCAGATCCGGTGAAGTTTTATCAGAGAAGCACGAAAATTGTATACTGTATACTGTATACGTATAGCGGTAATTGTAATTACCTTGAAATTGAAACTGAAACTGAAGTAAACAAAGAGTAAATAGTTTTTATTCCAGTGATTAGTCATTATAGGCCTGACATGTGACTGTTTGTTTGTTGATGTCCAATTCCAAATTATTTGCGTGTGGATTTGGATTTTGATGGGGTAGTAATTTTCTAGCTATTTTTTTTTATTCAATTCAGTTCAATCTAAATCCAAAATCCAACATGGCAATTATCTCTTCCATTCTTCCATTATTTCTCATGTGAGCAATCGGTAGAAAATGGGGCACAGTCTCATTCTTTCACAAATGACAACGGTAATTCATTCATTCATTCATTCATTCATATTACATGGGTTTTGTAGTACATGATCTCTCAATCCAAAAATTTTCAATATTTTTCATTGGAGCCTCCTATAAATATTTAGACGCGTCCTCTATTTGTACATGTACGCAAATGCATGTTCTGTTGTCCTCTCACTTTTGAATAATAAATGCAGTTTGGAGTGAGTGAGTCATCCAAACTCCAATCTATAATAATAATACCGGTGCTCGTACTCCTATTCCTATTCGTATTCCTCTTCGTATTCGTGTTTGGTTTGTAGCTTGTAGCTTGTACATCTTAAGAGAGGGTATGTGAGTAAACAGTAAATAATGAACAAGGAAGTACGATAACCCTGCCTGTAAATCCTGAACGAAATCCATACATACACAGAAAATACACAGCTTTTAAATCATTCCATTATACATCTAGACTCTAGACTCTAGACTCTAGAATCTAGCATCTAGAATCTAGAGTATAATGCATACTGCATACGTCCTGTCTTGTTGATGAATGTAATAAGGAATTCATTTCATTTCATTTAAATTCCGATTCCAACTTTCAAGGCAGTGCACAGTGCACAGTGATGAGATGGAGTGAGAAGGAAATTGAAATTGAAATAGTTGTATACTCTCCACATGCATCTATACCTTGTGGATGTGTGTATCTATATCAACTTGTTGGCTGGCTCCTGGTTATAAAAATCGGTTTTATCATTATTATTACTCCCATTATCGTTTGATGAAGTATTAGTTATGTACCGTGTACAGAGTACAGAGTAAGGAGTACAGAGTACCGAGTGCAGTGCATAATGCAGAGCAGAACAGAGTCACACGATCCTGTCTATACCCATGAAAGAAATTGGACAGTTTTCAATCAGTATAGAAAAATAGGAATACTATTACGCACTACGTCTCTGTTGACTGCTGAATGCTGACTGCTCACTGCTGACTGGGAAATTCAAAGTAGGAGACACATACAAACACACAAATTGAGGCATGGAGACATGAAGAGGAGAAGAGAGAAGAGAAATGTCTTTGGTAATGAAAACAACCATCTTGTCATGATGAGCAACTTGAACCACGTAGAAGAAGGAGAGGAAAAAAAACTCGTTATACGCGACAGTTGTTGGCCTTTCCGTCTTCGTTAGCTAATTAGCTGATTGAATGTAAGAGTAAAGAGATATGCTGAGGTGGGGGCTATGCCTTGTACAAAGTACGCTGCACACTGCACATTGTACATTGTACATTTTGGATTTGGAATGGAATGAGATGGAATAGAACTCTGTCGTCTTCTCCTCTGGAGACCCTCTCTTTTTCTGCCTTCATCTTCTTGCTTGGATAACCCACTGCTGTGTTGTCGTGTGGTTCATTTTCAATCTCTTTCTCTCTAACACACACACACACGTACACACGTTTCTTCTCCATTTTTTCCATGCTGACTCTGTCTCTGACTTGGAGCTCCAAGCTCCAAGCCCCAACCAAAACATTCAGTTTAAAGAATATCCTCTCAATTAGCTCCTCACTGTCCTCCTACCACTTCATTTCACTATGACAATACCAAATGTACATTGTACATTATATGTGGTTCAAGTTAAAAAGCGCCAAATGTGGGACCCAGCTCCATTGTACATATCCAATAATAGTAAGAGTAATACAGATAATGATAATGATGACGCCGGTGTCTATACATTGTACATGGAAAAGAATGTTTGAGGACAATTTTCTTTGGTAGAATCGTAATTATAATGTGCAATGCGGGAGGGAATCTTTCTCACTCTCTTTACTCAGTACAGAATGTCATGTGACCCGACGTGGTATCATGTATTATGTGTGTAAATAGAACATGGAATAGTACACAGAGCAAAAAAATAACAACGAATATTATTAAAGATAATAGTGCATGTTTTTCTGTAGTTTTAAACTTTGTACAAGAGGAATACAGAAGAAAAAAATGTTCAGTTTGGTTTTGGTTTTGGTTTTTGGTTTGTTCTTTCTTTCCACCACATTTCTTTCCCCTTTCACATCTTTCCCTCTCTTCTGTCTCTGTATTTCAGTATTTCAGTGGTAGTCAAGCTCTAATGTCAAACATATGAAGGCTTTCAGCTCATTAGTTTTCCACCAAAGATTCAACTTTTTCTGTTCTGGGGGAGTTTGAAGATTCAAGAAGCTGGAGCGCAGATTTTTGTAGTAGTCAAATATTCACTTGACTTCATTTCATCATCATCATCATTCCCATTCCCATTCCAATTCCGCGACCACACCATGCTGTATGTTAAATTTGTGTCTCAAATGTAGTATCTCTATAACACCACACCACACCAGACCAAGCCAGACCAGACCAGGCCATGCCAACATAATTCTCTGCGCTGCGTTTCCACCATTTAGATCCAATTCAAATCGACACTTATTACCCTCCACTCTTCCACTCTTGAGAGCGCGAGAAAGAGAGAGGAAACACTTATTAAATGTACCATGCATACGAAAGCACATGCACAGTGTACTTTTTATATTTTATACTTTTTACATTGTACAGCTAACACTACCCCAGGAGTGAAAAAAAAACAAGTAAAACCTCACGCAGCACAAATTTATTTATTTGTGACGAACAAGAGTCAAACTAGTTAAAATGACTAGTAAAGTTAAAATGTGTGACACTTATGTGTGGATTGTGTACATTATTATTTTCATAAAAAAGGAATCCCTGTACATTGTACACTGTACACTGTACACATATTTACTATTTACATATACAATGTACATGCAAATCTGTTAGGTTGAATGCTGAATGTTTTACATGAGCTTTACTCTTTTTACTCCTTGATTTCTTGCTTCCTCGCTTCCTCGTTTGAGTGGCGTTGAAAGAGTTGAGATTTTGAGAATGGCTCATTACAAATCTGTTTGGAGAAGGACCATCACCATCATTTGGTAATCATTAAAGCATTCATATAGTACATGTAGAAATCTGTACACTGCACTCTCTACTCTGTACATTGCATGGATCAGCAAAATTTCCTTTGCTTTAATTTTGCTTCTTTCTCCTTTTCTTCTTTTCTCTCCATGTATAAATAAATACATGGATATAAACACGTGGATCTACTATAGGTTGCAGCTCGGCTCTAGTATCTTTATTGTAGATGTATCAAGTCAGACTTTGGCATCACAGCCCGCCCGAGCTAGAACCAGAGTCAGAACCAGAACCAGAAAATTCAGAAGTAACAGGGTGGTATAAATATCCACAATCTAGAATCCACATGTACAAGGCAGAAGGCTCAAGGTACATGAAGAACACCCACAAGAATAATAAAAGTAACAAGCGTAGCAAATGAGCACTTATATGAGTGTGTTGGTCAACATCAACATCCACATCAACATCTCCCATTTAAACATCTACACTCACTCCGCTCCGCTCAGCTCAACTCAACTAAACTCAACTCAACTCTGCTCTGTTCCGCTCCTTTTATACTCTAGGGCACACGTACTACGGACTACGTACTCCACACAACATGGAAAATACATGTGTGTAACGAAATAAAAAGGTTCCCAGCCACAAATAAAAGAGCCGTTCCTTTTGATCCTCGATAGGGAAATAAATGCAAGTCAAATGTTCACTTTTCCCCACACTACGATTTCATGTATTCTGTGTATTGTGGACACATTCAGTTTCAGAGTCAGAGTCACTTTAGTTTTGCACCATTTTATATGTACAAACAGTTTGTTTTCTGTTTACACGTTTAGCCTGCGTATTCTAGTGTATCAGGATAGATCTTGTGGAAAAAGAGTCAATTGGCCAGAGATAAATGAGCATAATCAAGTGTGCCCTGAAATATCGATAAAAACAACACATAAAATTACACAAAAGGGCATAGAGTAAAACTTAGGCTCGTTTCTAGTCTCTATAGTCTCTACTGTTTAAAACTACTGTACATAGTACATGCCTTTACTTTTACATTAGCAAATCTAAAAAAAATCCCCAAAAGAATTTACTCATTTTTTGTATTATTCATAATTCTGTATGCAACGCAAATACAATAATAACAATAATATTCACAAAATGGCGTACAGATAAACAGATGACAATTGTGCTTTGTAATTTGTAAAATTTATTTCTCAATGCTCAATACTCAAATTATTGGATAAATTTGAAGGACCAGGAGCATAAACAAACAATAGCTGATAAGAGGAGGACTGGAAGATTGGAAGACTGGAAAATTCGGTTTCGGCTTGCACTGTGTATCGTACCGATATAAATACATTGTACATTGTACATTGAACATCCAAACTCTTCACTTGTCTTCTCTTGGCATCTCTGGTAATTGAGAAAAGGTAACAGATTCAGTTTCAGAATCAGCAACAGAATCAGAATCAAAATCAAAATCAGGCGTAGAGAAATAGACAGAGAAGATGAAGGAGAATTTCAAGTAGATAGTTATAGTGAGGAGCAGGGTAAGCCAATTAGTATCAAATGACTCTCCGTACACCGTACACCATTTCAGCAAAGGAAGAAGAGGAAGACGAGAGAAGAGAGAAGAGACTGAAGCACTCTTGAATGATTGTGTCTGCTGATTATTGTGTATGGGAATTCATTAGAGGGAAAGAGAAAGGAACGTCGTTTAGTTGTTACGACGAGGCCTCAATTTGAAAGTCATCCTTTTAATTGCATTCATTTGAGTGGAGGCTCCCAGCTCTAGGCTCACTATTACTATTTACTATATTTATGCTGAATTCTGGATACTGATGACTGGCTTGGCTTGGCTTGGCTTGGCTGGGCTGGTGCGTGCTGAATTCCTCTTGGAGATACTTTCATGTAGATTGTACATTGTACATTGTACAATCTAAATTTTGTATTATTATCATTTTACGTTACATTAAATTGGACTCGATGACTGAGTGACTGACTGTTTTGGTGACTAATATATGTATATTCGTACATGTATAGTTTATAGTTTATAGCACATCTAAAGTATATCCTCAAGAATACAAGTATACACATAGAATTTTATAAATTGGGATCCAGGATCCAGATCCAACGCAGCGTCAACTCAGCGTTGTTGCTCATGACACTTTGAATAATTACTAATTCTGCAGAAATGGGACGCTGGATGTTGGATGTTGGATAATCAGCGTATCTTTCACGTCCCTTTCAAGTCACAGTCTAAACAGAAATGAACAAGAAAAGGAAAAGGAAAACGATGACGATGATGATGAGGAGGAGGAGGAAAAGAAGAAGGAGACAGATCCACACTCCAGTCAGGCTTTGTGCAAAAGCTTGTAGAATGTAGAATATAGAATGTAGAACGTGGAGTCAAAGTCGGAATAACGTGCTTGTGGTATGGATTGGATTTGGATTTGGATTTGGATTTCTCATACACAGAGCAATTAAGGGAAGGACGAGATGGCTCTCAATCATCATTTTAACCATACCATACCAAAGACACCAAAACACATACCTACACTTGAATTTATATCCACATCTCAATTCTCAATTCTCAATCCTCAATCCTCCAAGAGAAGAGAGAGAGAGAGAGATGTGCTGATGCTGATACTGATGCTGATATTACGGAGGACAATCAATAGGAGAAGTAGAATTTCTACACATCTCTAGGAAATATGTAAGAGACACTTTGTACGGTGTAGGGTGTACGATGTGCATACTCAATACTCAGGGAATAGAGGAGACGGAAGTTCTCATATCGATATGATACGACATGAGAAGGACACGGAGGAACGATAGAGGAAGGATGAATTGATACATGTTAGTTTGGGATTTCGGTAATTGGCAAGTGTAGGCGTAGAGCATATCATTCCAATATATTACATTCTACATTCTACTCCGGTTTGATCTGGACTGGTTTAGTTTGGTTTTCCTTTGGTTTCCAGCCTTGTCTCTCTCTCTCTCTCTCTGTCTCTCTCTCTGTGTTTCTGTTGATCATCCACGTAGCATTTTGCTATCTATTACTCTTGCTCTCCTTTTTTTCTATTTTCTATCTTCTATTTTCTGTACACAACTTCAAACCCAATCACACACATCACACATACATTTCATTACATTACATTCAACATTCAACATTCAAGTGAAATAAAGTTACCGAGAGGAAGAGAAAGAGAGGGAGCGAAAAGTTACTAGTTACTAGTTACCAGTGCCATCATCGACATGAGCATCGTCATCCTCATCCTCATACACAGCATTACATCACAGTCAAAGTCAGAATCAGAAGCAGAATCAGAATCAGCCAGAGAATGAGTGCAAGAGTATAGAGAGTAGAGAGTAGAGGCATGCCTAGTTAATGCCTGACGATACAGTGGCTTCAATCTTCTATTACTTGTATTACTGCTGGTGCATGATATTACTTATCATTCAAGTGGGGCTCGTTAAGTTCCACACGGTCATTATAGACGGAGAGAGAAAGAGGCAGAGACAGAGACAGAGAACGTATAATAAAACCTAACTCGTTGCCATCTCAATAACGAGTTTCATAGATATGTGTCCAATTAACGAGGAGATGGTGATCATCTTCTCTCTCTCTCCCTTTCCTCTACTCTGCTCCACTCTTCTGTACTCTGTCTCTGTCTCTAGCGGGTGTGTGGTAGAATCCTCTCTCTCTCTCTCTCTCTTTCTGTGGCTCTCTCTACAAATGCTATATTCGTTTCATTTATTTCATAAGGCATTTTCCCATCCTATTCTTCTTCCTCTGCTTCTTTGCTTTCTTATGTATGCTCCATGGTGTATTTTGTTTTGTGTATGATATGAAAATTGTGCTGTTCCCTTTTCTCTGCCGAGCACTATACGCTACCATGTGGGTACCCTATGACATGAAAATGAAAATGAAAAGGAAAGAACAGTTGGAGGAACAGAAATTCATAAGGACCAAAAACTACTACAAAATAATGAAAAATGAAAGCACTGTAAAATAAACTAAACTAAAGCAAGACAACAGACGAAAACGAAGCCCTTGTCATTGGGTTGGTTTGGTTGACATGTCAGTCTGTATCTGTATCTTTATTCTGTACTTCTATACTTCTAAGCTCTTTCTCTTCCTCTTCTTCTTCTTCTTCTTCTTTTTCTTCTTGTACAAACTATCCGACTTAACGATCTTTTCCTCTGTCTCTTCTTATTTAGTTTGGTTTGGCTTTTAGAATGAGGATGAGAGTGAAGAAATGAAGGAGTGAAGGAGTGAGTGATACCAGTATAACAGCGGAGAAGAGAAGAGCACACCATCCTATTACAGAGATATAATATAAATACATGTGTCGTATTCTCTTCGTTCCTCTCTCCTCTCCTCATAGATTCACTAATGAGATGAAAAAAAATTCTAATTAAAGGATGATGAATATCTTCTAAACCATTTGTTACTATAAATTCGTACAGTTTTGTCTTGAATACTCAAATACTCGAATTTGTCTTGCCTTATCTGATATCATATCCTCGTCGCTAATGATCATTATATTATGCTGGCTCAAGCTGAAGCTGAAGCTGAGGTTGAGACTGAGACTCGGGCTTCTTCATCCTCTTACTCTTTATTTTTCCTTTTCGTTTTTTCTTTTCCTTTTCCTCTTTGTCGACTTTTCTCACTCTGTTTCTAACTTAAGGTATGGTACACACAACACAAAACAGAAGAAGAAGAAAAGGGAGCAGAAAAGGAGATGGTGACGCTTCCAATCTCAATGACACACACACACACACACATTACACATACGTGAACAGGAAAGAGAAAGAGAAGAGGGAGGAGAGCCAAAATAAAAGCAAGAACAACAATGTCTTTTTTCCAGCCTATTCAAGTCTACTTCCTCTTTTACCAACTTTTTCACAGTCTTCCAATTCTTTTTACTAGTTACTAGTTACTGGGTACTGGGTACTGGTCTTTTCATTCAAAAGCAACGCCAAAGTCAAAAACAAGGAGGGATGTAAACCTTAAGTATAATTATACATTATACATACATCCATTCTCTAATGATCTGCATTATTTCCACGTGGAAATTCTCTCCTCTTTCTTTCTTTCTGTCTTTCTTTACCGCCTGGCGATCATCCAGCAAGGATTCAGTGTTCACACTGTGACCACATACTAGACTCATTACACAACACAATACACATCCAAGATCCCAAGATCCTAAATGTGTAGGTTTCTTTCAAAAAGCTTTACGCATTTTCTAAATTACAATATACTTGTAAGCGGTACAGTAGTAGTATGCACAATGCACTCAAAGTACTTTGGAAAGTACTGTACAATATTCTCATTTCACATCTTCTTCTTTTCCATCCATTAATTTTGTATAGTTTGAGCCAACTTTGGAAAAATCCATCTATCTGTCCTCTCTCTTTCTTTCTTTCTTTCTTTCTTTCTATTCTTTCTTCCATTCATTCGCAACCACACACAATAGCTGTTCACTGTTCATATGTATAACAAAATATTCATTGACAAACGCTAATGACTAAACTTAGTGACACGTGACCCCCAGACCAGATCAGACCAACCAACAACTAAAAGTCTCCTCTTTAAGATAATTACACCACACATTCTCCACTGTTCAGTTCAGAATTATACCTTTACAAAATATGTGCAATTTAAACATGTATAATATACAGAGAATAAAGTAAAAAAAAGTTAGAACGAGATTTTCTTGAAAAGCTTTACATTGTACACTGTAAACTGTACTTTGTGCGTTTCCCACAAGTAAATTTACTACTTTAGTATTGGTACTATTAGTAAAAACTGGTATATTGGTACATTTTTTTAAGCCCATAAAACACTATTGTAAAAGTACATTGCTCATCTTTGAGGATCAAAGATGCCGATATCGATGCCGATGTCGAAGTCGATGCCGAAAGAGAGTATTCGTTGGTCGTTGGTGGCGCACGATAATGAGTAAGGGATACATGGATACATGTAGGGAATGAATGGATGTAGTTATTTGCTATTTGTCCTTTTCCTCTTGGTTTTCTTTGTCGTTGTTGAGTGAATGAGTAAAGTGTTTTAGTCCATGTGTGCGGTGGTCTTAAAAGAAGGAGTGAATGAGTGAGTGAGAAGAGTCGTCTTATTGTTGCGTAATAAGGAGGACACTGAGTAAAGAAGTTTAAGTAAGTGGGTATCCAAGGATGTTATGGGTATATGGGGAAGAGTAGGACTAAGATTAAAAGGAGGAGGAAGTAGGAGAAAAAGAAGTGTGTGAAGCATTAAATCAAGGCAGTAAACGGCGGACCATCTAGACTGTAGACTGTCGACTGTATACTCTAGACTCTAGAATCTAGAATCTAGAGTGAGTCAAAGAGCGAGTGAGTTTGTGTATTTGCACAACTTACTAGGATTTTGCCATTATGGCATCTCCACTCTCTCACACACACACACCCTCTCTTTACTCTACTCTCTCTCCCTTTTCTTTTCCTTCTTCCTCCTTTCTCCGTTGACTCAACTCATGCATAGAAATAGAAGAAAGGAAAGCAAAGAACAAGTTGAAGACCGGTTATACTGTAGACATTGTAGAGTGTAGAGTGTATAGTGAAGATGAAAGAAGAAAGGAGAAAGAGCCTTGGGCGGAAAAACACATAATACACCACTTTACCTCTCTCTTTATTCTTCCTCTTCTTCTTCTTCTACTACCACTTTGGCATTCATTTAGCTTTCATTCAATGGAAACAGAACTGCATAGAAAATACTGTAGAAAGCATTTGAAACATGTACAATGTACAATGTACAATCTACATACATGAACAACGTACACATACAAATATATAAATGCCTCACGTTTTGTATGCTTTATATGTGCATGTTTAGACACTCTTGATGGAAATAGTAAAGAATAGATACTAGATACTAGATACTAGACACATGAAATGAGTAAAGGAAAAAAGAACAAGAGTATACTAGTATGAGAACCATGTACATTGTATACATTATACATGGAAAACCAACCACTTAAAAAGAAAGTTGAAAAACTCAAAGTGGAAAGTAAAAAGGACAGGCTGTAATAGAAAAATCTAAATCGTGGCAAAGCACGATTTCAAAACTCGCTTCATAAATTCTTCATCGCGAGTGGGTAGCGCAGCATGCGTTGTCTGTCCCCATAAAAAATGATTTAATGCATAGTCTCACATTTTACTGGAGTCTCATTTTGCCCCAGTCTCAAAGTGCAACCAGAGACTAAATAC
>JABASP010004296.1:0-10584 GCA_019776565.1 Sminthurinus signatus
TTTTTAAAATAATTATTTTCTCAAAATCGCTGTCTCGATGGTATTCACATACATGTATACAACATGTGATTTTTTCTAGCTACAGAGGGTAATTTTTTTAAAAAATTTTTAATCGCGATCGCTCAAAAAAAATCGCTATCGCTAGCTATGGAGACAGGGCTTAAATAATACAAAATGAATTAAAACAGATAAAATTAAACATTGATTCAAAATTGACTTTATCATATTTTATAGGATCCAGTCCTCCGTAAAAAGTTTGAAGGGAAACCAGAGTATGTGATAAACTATTTATTCATGTTGGCGGAAGAGGTGAGAACCTTCATGGCAAAGATCGGAGTCCGGAGATTCCAAGACATTGTTGGCCGGACGGACTTCCTTGCAGTGAAAGAGACCACACATCCAAAAGCTAAATATTTGAATTTTGGACGACTCCTCAAAAATGCTCTTTATATGCGTCCAGGAGTCTGTATTATTGGAGGAAGTGTCGCACAGGACTTTGAACTAGAGAAGAGACTGGACAATCAATTGTTGGCAATGACTACTCCTGTCCTCGAGGGAAAACAAAGCAGGGTTGATATTGAAATGAACATTGTGAATTCTGCTCGGGCTTTTGCAACAACCCTCAGCTACCATATTGCAAAGTACGCATTTTATTATTATTTTATATTTGTATTATTGTATTTTTATTTATCATAATAAAATGACTAATTCTTTTAAATTGTTTTTTTGTTTGTTTTTTGAAATTATAGGGATTTTGGAGATGAGGGACTCCCAGAAAATAGTATTAATATTCGATTGACTGGCTCAGCAGGACAAAGTTTCTGTGCATTTATGATCAAAGGGATTTCAGTCAACTTGGAAGGGGATGCCAATGATTATGTAGGAAAGGGTTTATCCGGAGGGGAAATCACAATCTACCCACCAAAAGCTCTTGATGCGGACCCCGAGTGGAAGTCTGAAAATAATGTCATTGTCGGCAACGTCTGTCTCTATGGAGCTACAAGTGGAAAAGCCTTTTTCCGTGGAATAGCAGCTGAAAGATTTTGTGTTAGGAATTCTGGTGCAACTGCTGTGGTTGAGGTATGATTACTTTGTTTTCACTAAATATCCAAAAATTAACTTTCACTTTTGTTTTCATGTGATTTTCTGTATAGTATTTTTACTAATTAATTTTCTTTTGTATTCGTTTTTTTTTTCAATTTTCGTCCATTCAATAGGGAGGTGAGTATGACTTTCTATCTTGTTTCAATAAAATTACATATTTTTGTTTATTCAATATAATGTACTGAATTATTTCTAATGTGTCTAATTTATTCATGTTTTTTTATTTCATGGCTTTCTCAACTTTCTCCAGTTGGTGATCATGGTACGAAAAATACAACATAATATTGATTAAAAATAACACAAAATAATTTATTTTGTCAAGTATAATTCTAATCATTGATATTCTTATTTTGTATGGTTTAGGATGTGAATACATGACTGGAGGAGTCGTTGTCATCCTCGGAGCAACTGGAAGAAACTTTGCTGCTGGAATGAGTGGTGGACTTGCATTTGTATATGATCCAGATAATATTTTACCAAAGTAAATTACTATACTTTATTATTTATTAATTTAGAGGATGAAACTAATATTTTATATTATCATTTAATATTATTGTATATGTATTCTTAATTTCAATTTGTTTATTTAAAAATTTCAGTAAATGTAATAAAGACATGGTAGACTTACTCCCAGTGGAAGAAGATGAAGATTTCTCGACTGTGGGTGAACTACTAAAAGAATTCCACACCAAAACTGGTTCTACTATTGCTTCAAAACTTCTCTCCGACTGGCCAGCACAAGCTCGTCATTTCGTCAAAGTATTCCCACATGAATATCAAAGAGCATTGAAACAACTTGCAGATGCTGCCAAAGCTGTTGAAAATAACACCACATCCACAGAATTAGAACCAGTTGTTAATGGAAAGAGTGAAAAAGCCATTGCAGCAAATAATGGAGGTGTCAAGGATATTGAGGAAATAGCTCCAGATAAAGTTCGTGGATTTATGAAATATCCAAGAGAGAAAGGACTTTATCGTCCTGCAACCGCTCGGTCAGAAGATTGGGATGAAATTTACAATTGGCAGAATGTGAGAAAAGGACTGAGAACTCAAGCTGCTCGATGTATGGACTGTGGTGTTCCATTTTGTCAATCAAGGTGATTTATTATTATATGAGATTTCCATACTATTTATTGAATCACTATAATTTTATAAAAACAGTCATTGTATAATATTTTATACTTTTAAATTTATTAGTCATGGGTGTCCACTTGGTAATATAATTCCTAAATGGAACGACCTCATCTATCAAAATAATTGGAAAGAGGCACTCGCTCAGCTTCTCCAGACAAATAATTTCCCAGAATTTACTGGTCGAGTTTGTCCTGCTCCCTGTGAAGGCAGTTGCGTGTTAGGTGTAAGTTTTTCATAGTAAATAGTAAATAATATATTGAAGATTTAAAAAATCAAAAGTCAGTCATAATGCTTAAATTTTTAGATTTTAGACACTTGACTATTCCTATGCTGTTTCCTGTTTCCTTTCTGTAGATTAATGAACCACCAGTGACAATAAAGAATATTGAGTGCTCCATCATTGATCATGCATTTGAAAAGGGATGGATGATCTCTGACCCCCCGTTATTCCGAACTGGTAAAAAGGTTGCAGTTGTGGGCAGTGGGCCAGCAGGTATGGCATGTGCCCATCAACTGAATAAAGCTGGACATACTGTCACCATTTTTGAAAGGAATGATCGGGCTGGTGGTCTTTTGCAGTATGGAATTCCAACAATGAAATTATCAAAGGTGAGAGTAATTCTTCTGTAAAGTCTAGATAACTAAAGTTAAATAAAGTATCATGTAGAAATTGTTATGGAGCTTAAAATGTATCAGAATTAATTGTGTGTATGTTTGTTTCTTTTACTTTTGTATACAGGAAGTTGTACAGAGAAGAGTTCGACTGATGCAACAAGAAGGAATTGACTTTAGGCTAAACTGTCATGTTGGAAAGGACATTAGTGCAAAAGTAAGGAATATTTTATTTGAAATACCTTTGTGTATAATGTATAATGTACAGCATATCCTAATGTTAATATTTCATAATATTTTAAAACCTTTCAATTAGGAATTATATGATGAATTTGATGCCATTGTCCTTTGTCTCGGAGCCACTTGGCCTCGAGATTTGCCAATCCCTGGAAGACAATTAGAAGGAATCCATTTTGCCATGAACTTCCTAGAGACTTGGCAAAAGAAACAAATGGGCAATTCCATTAATCACCTACCCCTTACTGCCCAAGATAAGGATGTCATCGTTATCGGAGGTGGAGACACAGGTTGTGATTGTATTGGAACTTCTCTTAGACAAGGAGCCAAATCTATCGTCTCTTTTGAAATCCTCTCAGAACCTCCCACAAACCGCGATGCATCAAATGTATGACATTATTTTTTATTTTGTTATTGTTATTTTTGAACATTTCATGTTTTTATCAAATTATGCAAATCAATTTTCAATTGTATCTATACATGCATATTCCTTGTTCTATTAAATTTCTGACTTTGTTATTTTACTTTGAAATTTTTATGCTCCAATGAAAAATTTCCCCGTACATACCTGAAAACTCCGAATTAACCCGAAAAATTTAAATATTCCTTGAAATAACTGGAAATATACCAATATGAACCTTCTAAATCATGTAAATACCCGGGAATAACTTGAAAATCCCATTTAAACCTCAAAAAACGTCTTTAAAACCCTATTAAACACCAAAAAACTTCTTAAAACCCCCTTAAACCCCCCAAAAGCCCTGGCCCCAGTTCCCGAGAGTTGCAAAAGTGGATTACGGTCATGAGGAAGTCAAGGTGAAACATGGACAGGATCCACGAAAATACAGCACCATGAGCAAAGAATTTATCGATGATGGAAACGGTATGAGAAAAAACCTTTGAAATTTGAATAGTATTTCAATATTATGTAAATCGACAAAAAAATTACTCAAGATCAATTGGTATAAACATGGAAATCTTTTTTTTGCTTTGTACAGGTCATGTGGCCGGTATCCGTACCTGCAACGTCTCATGGAAACGGGATGAAACTGGCAGATGGAAGATGGAAGAAGTTGCTGGATCTGAACAGGTGGGTATTTATATAGTGAATTTAATCTAATGTTTTAACTTTTTGGTATTATAATGTGTATTTATTCATGATTTCTACTTCACTCTGCATTTTTTTCTTTTCTTTAGATTTACAAAGCAAATTTGGTGCTATTGGCAATGGGATTTTTGGGTCCAGAGAAAGGTATAATTTCTGAACTAGAAATTGAACAGGATGCCCGAAGTAACATTTCTACAGCAAAAGGCCGCTATTCCACCTCCGTTCCGCGTGTATTTGCTTCAGGTACTTATTTAAAGACATATGTCAAGAGAATATTTTCTGTATTGGACATTTATTGTGCTGTACGAGTACAAATAAAAATGGTAAATCTTAATCTTTTATATTATTTTTGTATAGGTGATTGTCGCCGTGGTCAATCTCTAGTCGTATGGGCAATTTCTGAAGGTAAAATAATTCTCATAATTGGTTTGACTTTCACCTTTGATTTTCTCCGTGTAATCCATCAATCATTTATGAATAATATTGATATTGATTTCATATCTCTGTTGTTTGTTTGTTCGTTATGATAGGACGACAAGCAGCTCGAGAAGTTGATGAATTCCTTATGGGTTCTACGTCACTGCCTAATGTTGGAGGAGTCATTCAAAGTACTTTATCACAAAAGGGCTAAAGAGGAAATTCGCAGTAAGTAGCTACTAGAAAAAGTTTTTATTAGGAAATAAAATATCATTACCAATTACAGCACAAATTTATTTATGTTTAATTGTTATTCTTTTCAGAAACGTCTGTTTTCTCGCCAGTTATTCTTGCCAAACGATGGCGAAAAGTGACTTGAAGTTTATAATCACAAAGGGCAGAAACTTGATTGTGTGTACAACAAAAAAGGAATACTTATTCTTATCGTTAAAATAGACTATAATAATATATATAGACTTGTTATTTATAGTGAGAAATGTTATACAATTTACATATATTATATATTTAGATATAGATAGAAGATACATATAACAAATATAAGAAGAATATAAATAATTATACATATTTTAACTACATAACACAATGTATCAACTTTCCCCAATACAAAAAATACCTCGATGCTAATCTTTTTAGTCTTGAGTAATATGTAAAATATGAATAACGAATGAGTGATATATAACAGATGTTGTAATGGAAAATGAAAAAGAGTCGGAATGGACTGATCTGATTTTTTTTCTGTTTTTTTCTTGTTTAGTTTTTTTCTTTTCTAATAATGATAATAGATACTTTTTAGCGTGTATTTTTCCTTACTCTTTTCGCCCTTAAGTATATATATGCATTGCATGCATATATGTATATGAAACTATATGTATATTATAATGGTACGTGTGCTAGTCATTCAATATCAAAGATAAGAAAGGCGATAATAATTTATACCAATCTTTTCTTTTCATCAACTAAAAATGTAATAATGTATCATGTACTGTATTTATAATTTCTTCAAATGTCATGTATATTATTATTGAATGTTCTATCAATTGCTATTGAGTGTTCTACATTCTTTGTATTTTAGTGATATTTTATACTTATTATGTAAACAAACTTTTATTTGTGTTTTATAATATTTAGATATGTTTTACTTGTAGCTTCAAAAGTTAATTTTTTAATGCCATGTACATCCGCGTAAAAGTAAGAGTGTATACACAATCAAATTGAAAATACGCTTATATGATTTTGTGTGTGTCAAAATTTCAAAGGTTGTTGAACGTACAATACATATTATGTAAATCTCTATGTAATCTAGAAGTATGTCCATTATTTTTTTTATTGTC
Source organism: Sminthurinus signatus (assembly GCA_019776565.1). NCBI lineage: Eukaryota > Metazoa > Arthropoda > Collembola > Symphypleona > Katiannidae > Sminthurinus > Sminthurinus signatus. The sequence goes on from JABASP010004296.1 coordinate 5,965, forward strand.
ACTTTTGTTGTAGGTACCAAAAAATTTATAGAAATTTGTCTTTTGTCAAATTCCATTGGTCCATTTTGTTTACCGGTTGTTCATATTGTTAACTGTTAACTGTGTATATGTATATATGATATTATTTAACTCGACTATTTTATTTTTAAATATATTAATTATTTATTATATTATACACAGAGCATTTATGTAATTAACCTTTTAAAAAAGTTATACATATTATGAGAAAAACGTTTATAAAAGCATGAAAAGTATTTTTGTGTACAATTTTGACACGTTCACACTTGTAAGTATACATACTGATGAAAAAAGTTTTGTTCAACTTAAATATTAAATACGTTGCTCACACAGCTACAAAAGCTGTATCCTAGTCTTTATAAATATGTTATATACTATACACATGTTATAAAATATAGAAATTGTGTAGATCCTAGTTAATTTTATTTAGCACATTAAATTTGATTTATAATTTACTACGTCCTATATAATGTATATATATTTGGTACGGTGAAGCTTGAAAAGAGTGAAAAAAAAAACCACAATCAATTATATTGCTATTTTATCATTATTCGTTATACTACACTCTTCATTTTTGTTTGTGATTCACAATTCACATTTACCATTAATCAACTTTGTCATTCTGGCTACTTTTTATTTGACAGAGACAAAACCGACAAAAGCCCAGTAACCAGTAAAAGAGAGAAAGAAAAGAAACACTTTTTGTTTAGACCGGGTGCAAAAGTTGTGTATACATAGAGGAGAAAGTGTAGTGAAAGTCAGGTTCAAAATCGAGTAAGCTAAACTTGATTGATTGTGAGTATATATATGGCACAAAATGGAAAAAATCAATGAATGTGACGAATGAAACAATAAGTAAATAAGAAATGAGAGAGAAGAAAAAAAAACTATACCTGTGTTAGAAACCGTAGAGAAATGGATAAATAAAACCTTTCGTATGTTTAGATATTAGGTATTAGGTATTGATATAGTTTTCTAGTGTGTATTTTGTCTACTTAGAGCGAAAGCAAAGGGTGTGTAATTTGTAAGTAGTATATTATTATGTAGAATGTAGAGAAAAAGAGTAAAAGAGAAAAGGTTAAATGCTATTAAATTATACGTTATAAATAGGGGAGTGTGTAATTATAAAAAAAATGAAAAAGTCGAGCATCTATATTATTGTTGAGTGTGTACACACATTATTCCCCATGCCATGCCATACTATATATATTTTATGTGTACTTATTAGGTAAATATAGTAAATAGGAAGACAGGGATATGCCGTATCCCGGATACGATATAACATATAACATATTATGCATTAAATATTATATTTAGGACAACTAAGTAATATGAAAATAAAAACAATAAACAGGGGGAAACAAAAGAGAATGTAAAACAAAAAAAAAGTGGCTAAATAGCTCTATACTGAAAATTAAGATGAAAAAAAAAACGAGGAATCTATTCTATATTTACATAAATATTATACAATACCTATAATATATGTACATATATTATATACTATATCATATTAGATATGAAATGAAAAATATGAACTAAAAAATTCTTATTACTACTATTCCTGACAATAAGCATGTGCTTCCACTTTTAAGGGCGATTAATAAAAAAAATTTATTATATTATTGTAATTATAAAATATAAAACATAAACATAAGAATGATAAGAGAAACTTATATATAAATATTAGAAAATTGAATTATTAGCTAGTACTGTAGTCTATAATATTAAATTATACAACCGAAAAAAAAAGAATAAAAAAATACTACATTAATGTAACACTGGAAAATTTAAAAGTCAAAAGAGTAAAAAATGTCTTACACATCCATATATTATGCAATATATGCATTGTATGCATATTAAATATTTTATCCTGCTTTCTACATTGTACATTTTGTACATGCACGTCTTCACATTCACACATTGCCACAAAATATTACATGTTGTAAAGTGTATGTTGTATGTTGCATGTTCCCTCATTTCAAAATTCACAGAGGAATTTTTTTTCTTCATAATATTTCATATGTATCACACAATAAATGTCAAGTGAGTAAAAGTAAAAAGTAAATGCACATGTAAATCCTCATACTAATATCTGTGAATGTCCTCTTTTCCAATAGAAAAATCAGGTACATTTTAAAAATACCCTCATCATATTGTTATACAACTTTAATCATATTTCAACTATATACCATTTTGGCAGTAATACGTAATACATAACGCGTTTCTTTCCCGTTTTGAATTCAATGTCTAATGACTCACTTTAAGCTAAGCACACACACTTTCAACTTTTAACCATATATTATATTGTATGTAATACTGCATGAAGAATAGAAAGGACTGAAGAGTAAAATAAAAATAGAGAGGATTTTTTATTATGAGAAAGTATAGGAACTGTACACTGTACACAGAAGTACACAAACTTTCTCCATGAAGAAAATGGAGAAAGTACACTTTCACTGGGGAAAGGAATAGATTTTTGACGCCTTGTAAAAAAAATGTATCTATCAAAAGTGGGTCTTGATGAGTGTGAAATGAAATGTGAGGGTTTTTGAAATATTCAAATGTGATGCAAAATATATTATGTAGATTTATGAGATGCTGAAAAATGATAATAGTTTTAATTTTTAATCTATATATTATGTATTATGTAGATGACACACAAATGGTATCAACAGTCACTGTCAAATGTCAAATTTAACTAGGTACATGAATGTTTTTTCAGTACTTACATACAAAAGAAATACAAAACAAACTGAGAAACAGAGAAGATCTTTTCATTTCAAAATCCAAAATTGAACAGCAAAATTGTATGTATAGTTGTGTTTATCATATTTTTATACCATATTATGGTATAAAAATATGAAATGTACCTTTTGATGTGAATCAAGAAAAAAAATACAAAGAAAGCAAAATAATTATCATATACTCACTATATATTACGTATCTCTATAAAAGAATGGAAAAATATATAATGTATTGAAATTGAAAAACAAACATGAATTGAATACATATATGGAAACTGTTCATGTTTCAGAAAACTAAACCAGGTGATTATAATGATGATGAATTAATTACAAAATATACAAAATGTAAAGTTAGAAAAGGAATAAAATGTTATATCAACGTGTGAAACCAAGCGTGAAATTGGAAAATTAGCATGAAACTCAAAACACATTGTCCATGATTATGTTTAGTTCAATATACTGTCATAAATATCACATATAATATCCAGGTACACGAAGATCCATGGTAGTAGCATGTAAATTCGCATTCGTGACGTAAGCGGCTCAGATTTGAAGTTCGCAAGTTGAAAGAGAAAAACTGTAAGTGGCTTCGATCTTAAGAAAGGTTTAATTTGGTCTGAGCTGAACGCCACTCGTAGGTTTTCCCTTTCAACTTGTGAACTTCCAGTTTCTTGGGCTAATGTTAAAAGAGTAGGGAGCATTCAGTCCATCACAGACGCCGAAGGGAATCTGAACCAGCTACGTCACAATCCAGCAGGCTAATGCTAAAACTCTGGATCTTCGTGTACCTGATAATATCTATGTATTTGTATGCATGTGTGTATCTGTTTGTTATTTACATGTCATAACAAAACAAAATATCAAAATATTTATTTCAATGCTGCTGTAAATGAACTTTCATACCAAATTCCCGTCAAGTCGTATAAATCCTAAAGAAAAAAAAAACGGGTGAATCAAAACATGGCATTTAAATGGCATAATTAAAAACCCTAAAATGGCTGTGCAGTGGTCATAGTTATGACAATTTTGGAGTGTGAACTAATCAAATTTTTCTTTTATGTCATACACATACTAATATATGAATGCGTTTCCATTTTCCATTCCATTCACCATTCACAATTCACAAATATTGAGACATATTTAGATTGAAATTAAAATGGATAAAAAATGTTTCATTTTATTACCAGCTACTAGCCCAGCACCAAACAACAAAATATTTTTTTCTACCATCTCTAGTCACTAGTAGTTATTGTCAATTAATGCCATATTGTTTACACGGCTCCGACTTTGATTTGGACCTCTAAAACATTAATGGCATTTTATCAGCCTTATAACCTCAGTTCTTATTGGACCTTTCCCCTTTCTAATCAATAAAATGTGCCCATTAGTCTAGTTAATTATCACCATTAAGCCAATTTGTCCCTAAATGTTTTATCTGGTCAACTTGAAGTACAAGTTCTCCGTTTTTCAATCATTTTAACCTTTTTTTGTAAAATGGGCAAGACTTCTTTTTTTTAGTGTACTCATAAAATTTTAATAAAATGAAGTCCTCTTGTGCAGTTATAATATTTGGAGTTTTCTCAATTTTGGCCTGCACCCAGTCAACAACAACAACTGCGGAACAAATCCAAATTACAGACATAAATAAAGTTTCTGAAAATACTCATGATGTAGATATAGAAATCACTCTCGACCAAGCCAAGGAACTTTGCAAAACAATTGATGACAGCAGAATCCAAACGGACCACACCTATTTGTGGGCCCCTGTCCAATCCGCTCAACAAAAGCAACAACCGGAAGATAGAATTTTGAAACCAGACTGTGTCACTGCTAAATACATTGAATGTAGTAAGTCACT
>JABASP010004297.1:0-10583 GCA_019776565.1 Sminthurinus signatus
TTTAGTTTGTGGTTCATTGTGAATTAAAGTGAATTTATCCTTGAGAAAAAAAGGCAAAATAAACTGTGAAAAAAGTACTATTTTTTGTGATTTTTAAACTTTCTCTCCACTAAATCGTTAAAGATTAAAAGAAAATGAGATCTATATTTTTCTTCGTGGTCGGATTGACCACAATAGTAAACTTGTCATCACTTGTGTTGGTGGAGGGAGCTAAAGAGGATGAAGTTGACGGGAGAGGATTTTCCGTAGGGAAGTCTGAGACTTCTTCTTCTAGTTTGAACGGTGGTGAGAATGATATCGCACTAGCACTTTTAGCAGCAGCAGCAGCTAGTAATTCTGGAGAAGAACCATCGCCATTCTGCAAGGCTTGCTTATACGAGTCAGCCAATCCAGATAAACGACAGTTCAACGCCTGGGGTGGTAAAAGAGACATGGAAGGCTACTCAAAATTTTCACCCAATGTCTACCGACAAATTTTGGAATCTTTCCCCATTAGAATTATCCGTGGTTCAGGTACGTAGAAAATAAGGGAGGAATCCACTTTTTGCATAAATGATAGTTTATGTAAAACTTGTGTATGATAATTCTTTTTTATCTTTGATCTTTAATCTATTTGTAACGATAAAAACGGGAAATGAAAGTAGTAACAACATGTTTAATATGTTTTATACCGAAAATGCAGGAACATTTAATCCTTGGGGTGGAAAGAGAAGTTTTAGGTCTAGTGGTTTTCCGGAAAATGCCAATGAAGCTCGAGTACCTAAAAATGAAGCATCCAAACCTAGATTTTCACCATGGGGTGGCAAATAATCATAATTTTGTGAATTTTAATTAATTGTATAAACAAATTCAATGTAATATAATGTGTTATATAGCATGTCCAATGTTAATAAATACGTAATACGTAAGGCGGAATACATGACTTGGAGTAATATTTATGCTGTAGATTAAAATATTGTCAACAAAATGAAATGACATGAAATTTTGTAAAATGTACAATGTAAATACTAAATATGTAACATATGAATTATGAAGTAATGTGAAGTAAAAATAAATTTATCTTTAGATCTTTAGGTACAAAAAGATGCTCCGTAGAAAATAAAAAGAAAAGTAAAACAGTTTTGAAAAATCTTGAAAAGTCTCTGAAATAATGTACAACGAAAAATAAGAGTACATGAATGGGAACAAAAAAGGGGATTATTATTTATAATTTATTAGTTTTATGTTATGGAATGCAAAAATAATGCAATATTCAATATGCAGCAAGTATAAAGTCAGTGGAATTTCCAAAAAAGTAATTTGATTCCTATTAGAACTTCAAAGTTTATGAATCAAACGGTTCTTCAGAAAAAAAGAAATACGTTCAAGGGTAAGTTTGCTGAGCGAAAAAAAAATCTAATAAAACAAACATTATGTTAAAATACATTCAGGTGATTTATTTCTCGTTTTTTGTCTCAATTCATAATTTCATCTTAACTATACCTATAAATACTAGTCCTTTTTATTATAAGCACTATTATTTATTATATTACTTTCCCCCACAAAATTATGTACATCCTCATCTTCAATATCTTTCATCACCATCAAACGAGAAAAGTCGATGCACAAATTTTGACAGATGACTTTAAAAAATATTATTTGTTTGCGTAAATTGAACTTATCATTTAGGTTGGTTTCTCCTTTCTACTGTTAAAGTAAGTTAAAAATTAGACAACCCGAGTTGTGACCATTCGATGAAAATTCATAAAAGTAATGAAAAAATACGTAAGCCTGAAATTCAAAAAACTAAAGCTTTATTTTTTCTATAATTTGTGTAATGTGTACATTATCATAATTAGCCAAAAACTAGACAAAGAAATTGGAAAAAAAATTGACATGTATCGGTATTAGTATTTATTCGTATACTCGAGTTGCAGAACCTTTTACAACTTACAATGTAACTAGTAACTAACAACTAAAAATATAGTTATACAATATACATAATACAGATATAGCAACTTTTTTTTTGTATACATGTACATATTTACGAGTCGATTAAAGCTTATTTTACACTATCTAAAATGTATTTTTATTGTTCAAAAATCTACATCGCGTGTGTAGTATGTTGTTTGTATAATGTACATGTTACATGTGCATCTTGGGTTTCAATTTTCAACTATGGCACATTTTAAACAGCTCCAAAAGTAGAGCTCAAAGTACCAGTAATCCGTAGATTACGACTGATGATTCATTTACTAGGTGTTGACCACAAAATATTTTATATATTATTTTTACAAGTAAATATGAATAGTAAATAGTGACGGAAGCCGATGGGATGCCTTGAATAATTAGGTAATTACAGATAGTTAAAGTTTGCATTAGTTTGTACATTGGTAGCTCTAAACTAGTACAGGATTACTGAAAACAATTCAAAGATGAAAGCTATACATTATGGATTATGGAATAAGAGGTAAAAGGTAACTTGAATTTCCCTAAAAGCACTAATAAGACTATTAATAATTAGTTAACAGTTAACAGGCTCCACAAGTTTACAATTAGATTCATGTGTAAATAGTAAATAGTAAACATTAATAAACACTAAACAAAAATAACACTTGATACCTATTTTCTTGTCGAAAAGCTACGAGCAATATGTAATACATATATAATATATATAGTGAAAGTACACATCACATTCATGATATATATAAGTTGTAAGATAGTATGTATATTATTATAATATAAATCAGGTTCCTCTATTTCTGATCAGTTACTTTCTTCTTTAATTAAGAAGAATATGATAATAGATAATATTGACGTCCACATCATATGTTATCTTTTAAAATGTCAAAAGTTCATTTCGTACAATACATAGGTACTTCTTATATAGCATAGCTTCTTGTGTATGCACAGATACAACATGGACATGTAGAATGTAGAGTGTAGAATATAGATAAAAGGTATGAATTATAAATAACTCTATTATTACATTACTAAATTCCATTTAAAAGACAGATAATTATAAATGATATGAATAGAATAACAAATATAGGAAACAATAGTCTTTTACATAGATACATCATAAATGAAAATATTTTTTTCGTATTATACATTTTTTTCTTTTTTTAGTACTTTCTCCATTCTCTATTCTCTATACATGTAAAATAAAAATAAATACATGTAAATAGGTAAATATTCCGTTCCTTCTTTGCTGTTTTTACTTCCCTCTTAATCCCATAAATCCTGTGGGAGCCCTTTTATCTTCACTGTGCTCATCACCACTACCTGGAAGATTTACATTTTGATTTGCGTTGAAACTGGCTAATCTTGCAGCTGCAGCCTCACCCGCTCCATTATCCGATAAAGCTTCATGTTCCTTCATAGCCGCTCCTGCTTTCAAATGATTCCAATATTCCTCTTGAAATGGGATTGGAACAAGAGATAGGGAGATTTCGTCGTCAGGTGCAAAATTGAGGATTCTGGATTCCATCTTTTTTCCTCTCATACCAAGAAACCCACTTGGGCCTTTCTTACCCCGAACACCGAAAAAATTATTTCCCGGTACTTTCTTTCCCCGCATACCAAAAAACCCTGAATAGATAAGAACATGAAGAATGTAAGATGAAAATGGTGAAAAAAGTTGATAAAAAGTACATGGTACATATGACATATTACATTCTCATTAGAATAATTAAATGGATTAATGTAGGCTGAAATAACACATCTTGTTTATTTGGTTTGTGTTGTGTATAATATATATTTTACATACCTGCTGCTGGAGCTCGTTTCTCTATCCCATCCATTCCTTTGTATAGCTGATGACGCATGAACCAAGTAAAAGTAAATGAAAATCAAGATGTAGGAATAAATAGTGACGTCATTTCTTTCATCATCATGATTCATGATATATTATGATAAAGAAGCATATTGAACATTGTACATTGTACATTGTACATGCATAAAAATGGGAACAATAACATCAACAATCATTGTACTTTTGGTGAAAAGTGAAAAGGTAAAAAATTGTAGTTACCTCATAAAGCTGTTTCAAGGCAAGTCTATCCTGGAGGGTAAATTCATTGGGATTGGTCTGTAGAGGATCGATGTCATAGTTGAGTGCCTCACAAATCGTACAAATCATCAATGTGAACGATACGCCTGTGAGACAAAGGATGGAAAGTGGTAGCTTCATATTTATTAATGATTTTTTTTGGTGGTGGTGGTTTTTCCTTTCTAGAGTTACACGTCTACTTGTACTTGTTTTCTTCTTTCCTTCTTTCTCCGTATGTACTTTTTGAACTAAAAAGTTATCTTGTTTTGTTTCCTCCTTTTTTGTTTTGGAGTTCTGAGTTTTGAGTTGCTCTGTAAAACAAACAAACAATCAAAGTATGATAATTTTTTGATTTTAAATGCACATATTAGAACATTTTAGCTACTTTTTGTTGACAAACTGTCAAGAGTAAAAAAAACAAGACTTGGGAAGTTTATTTTGTCTGCTATTGTTTGTTGTATTCAACTGAAAATGGAAAACAAACACACATAACAGAGCAATATTGTACAGAGAAAAACTCATCTTGAATCTCAATCCAAAATACATTTCCAAGTAATACATTTTGCTGATATGAAAAATTATTGAGTTTGTTCATTGTCTTGATAATTTTGATATTTGATATTCTTTTCACTTTCAGAAATCAGAACAGTGAGAATTTAGTATTGAAAAAGTAGATACAAATCTGCTCAGGATTTGTATTCATTCTACTATGGGATAACTTATAAGCTAAAAACTATTCCATTAGAAGAGTTCTATCAAGCACATCCATGACATGAGTGTATGCATATCCGTTTTGTGTTTTTTATATGATAAAACATCCCTTTTATCATTTCTTCCTTTCACAAGTTTTGTTTGCACTTTTTACAGATACTTTGAATCATGAATCATGGATGAGGTTCTTTTTTTCCCGAGAAGACGAATGAAGATGAAGAAGATGAGTATATATGAAGAGTTACTGTTAAAACGGAGCAATCAGCTTCCTGACTGGATTCCGGGTAGCTTAAAGATTCAAGGATAAAAGCTAAGAGTCGAGATCAAGAACCTTTGTACGCAATTGTACACAATTGCAGACAATATACAGCATTTTACTGATATTTCTACCAGTGTTATAAATACTGATATGATTGAAAAATCTAGTTCAAAGTTAAAGTGTAGGGGTGACAGACCTTTACACGTGTTTTTCGTCTGCTAAACACCAACAAATGAAACATCTAATATATTGTGTAAAAGAGTTGAAATTATTACATTTTTAAGTTCCATTGAAGTGAAGAGAAAAGCCAGATATCAAGAAAAATCGAAATAATGTAAAAAAATATGAGCCAACGTTTAAGCAAGTAATGGAGTATTGAGCACGAGTTTGTAATTTGAGAAAGTTTCTCGACCGAATTATGTCAAATGCGTTAAATGTTAAATTTTATCTTCAATCATTTAAAAAAATACTTTCAAAGGAGATAGATCTTTGAAACTTTCAGAGTAGTTATTTTTTGATCTGAAATATTTGAACATTGAACATGTAAGGAACTCATTTCCCGCACAAAATGCTCGATACTCCCTTTTTCTAAACTTTGGCTCATACAAAATATTTTCCTGATGAAGGACAAAATTTCAAAGTGTCTTTCATCTTGTCAAAGTATATTTACTATTTATGTGTACTGGAAATATTATGCAATACATACATATACATACAGGCGTTAAACGTTAAACGAGCGGAGGCGAAATTTTAAATGTACGATAACTTATACCATTCAGCCTCAGTCGCAATCAAATGTCAAAGGCATGAAAGAGTGAGAAAATACAAGTGTCAAGAATATATTTTCTGAGTACTGGAATTGAAAATCAGATTTCATCTCTCCTAAATCCTAGATCTTCAATCTTCAATCTTGAATCTACCTTCGCTTCATGTATCACATTACATCACATTACATTTTACATTCCAACACTTCACGCTTACTCGTCATCTTTCATCTTTCCTCCACTTTCCCCATGCTTCATGCATATGTTATCCATTTCCAAGCATAAACTCTTCAACCATTAACTCTACTATAAAGTATAAATCTCCTGAAGGAAAATGAGTTTGATTTTTCGGGATGAGCAGGTTTTCCTCTCAGAAACCTAAGCTCATGCATAACAACAACATCGCACATCACGCTTAAGGAAAAATGATCCAAATGATCTCACAGTAAAGTTTACTACCACACTGTGTATAAAGTATCAAGTATCAAAAGTATCTTGCCAAATTGTTTAGAGTTTAGTATTTTCATTTTGAAATTAGATTGTTGTGTTGTGGATTTGTGTGTATATTTTATATTTATGTAATATGTAATATTGACAGCGATTACAGATTGCAGATGCAACATAAGTATTAAGTATACTTGATGCTATCATAAGTAGCTACAACGAGATAATCGACCCGAGTTATATACTTTATTACTTTCTTGTAAGGATATTATGACTCATGTCTTTTGGGAGTTCATCCAAAGCATTGATATTTTAACTAGGGATTGAGAATTGAGAGCAATATATAGAGAGCAAGTGGGAGAGAGAAAACAAAATGAAGAGAGGAAAATATGAAGCCAGAGTAAATCACTACAGCTGATAAAAACAAAGAATATTGCCATTACCAGTTTTCCCCAAATACTCTATACTAAGCTGAAATCACAGAATGAGTTCTATACACATATAGTATATAGTAATATAGTATATTATTATAAATTATAACGTACACGTGTATAGCAAAGATTAGAGGTGTGTCTCAAATCTCGGATGTCGAATCTAGACTAGAATCTAGAATCTAGGATCTAGACAATATAAAATAGACAAACAAAAACAAACAGATGTATCGATTATCTGACATCTGATACCTGAAACTTGATTCTTAGTTCTTACATGTTGGTGCTTTTGTAGATAAAAAATTTCAACAGAGCTGTAAATATTTCAAACAATAACATACCTCTACAACCTACACACTAAACCCTACGCCCATACAAACATATAACTTCTCTTGGTGAAAGTGCATCCAATCTCAACTCTTCCAAAAAAAGTTGTATATCTTACTCGTTTTTTGTACTTTGGTACAATTGTTTGTGAGTCTTCTTCCTGTGCTCAAATACCAAATAGTAAGGAAGAATGAATGAATGAAAAGAGGAAAGCTGGAGATGAAGAGTAAAAAGCCTCAGAGGAGTTTAATGAGCTCTCTCACACAGTTCATCGATTGCCACTTTCTCTTCATTTGTTTATGTGAGTAAAGAGTCAAGAGTCAAGAGTCAAGAGCCAAGAGCCAACAAATCTTTTCCTCTCCTTTTGTCTTATCGGAAATTGAAACTGTTCCATCTCTTTCTAGTTTCTAGTTTTAAGGTCAATCATCAACCACGCAATCCAATCCAATCCAGTCCAATACAAAAAAACACCATACAGCGTAATAAAAATTCATACAACTCACAAGAATTGAAACGTACAAAAAGATTAACAAAGCTTCAAAATGAGAGGGGGAAAAGGAAAAGCTGGCAGAGACATGATGAAATTTTTATCCATACTGATGTTTATTTTATTTTTCTGTAGAGAAATCTCACTGGGAAAGTGACGACGAAGAAAATCCTACACATGCCATCAGAATTAATCCACGTGTACACGGGTAGTGGGCAAAGTTAGATAAGCAAATTAGGCAATTATCATGCTTATCTTTTAGACAGATACAGAAGAGGTGTGACCATTAATCACAAAGATAACTCAGCACTCTCCGTCTAAGTGAATTGTGAATGCTGCTACTATTACTACAACTTGTACTTGTGTAGATTGTAATTAGTTAGGTAACAAACTAACGACACGTCTCAAGAGTCTTTGGATTTTGAAACTGCTCTCTTAGAAAGGCAAGGGCAACAACAAAATACTGTAGTTTGAGATTCCCTCTGATTTGCATGTTGTTTACTATAATATGCAACATGTTACATAAAAGTACATAAAAGAGTAAAAGACCATGTAGGGAATTGAGTTCAGGAGAAGAGAGGAATGTGTAAAATATTATTTGAATTGTGAATAGTTGTTTTACTTATCTTTCTTCGCATGGCGTCTACTTTTTTTACGTCTTATTCACTTTCTTCCCTCTTTCCACTCCTTTTCATTCCATGAATGGCCATTCAAGAAAACGTACTTAGTCTAATGTGAAATCCTCGTGAATATTTATCATTCGATTTCTTTTTCAAAAACAGCAACATTTCATAATATAAAACTAACCTAAAGTGAGAAACAAGAAGACTTTTCCCTTAATATCCCTTGACATGAACAAAAAAGAAGGAGAACACGAAAGAAAGGAAAAAGAGCCAACAGCCAACATACTATCAATTTACATCTCCATTCCATTCAGTTTTCTCATCTTCCCTTTGGGAGCTCAGTCTTTTTCTTTCTCTCTCTCTCTCCTCTCTAGTATGTTAGAAAAAAAAGACAAAAAATGATGAAACTCTGGATCTGCAAATTTCAAACATATGGATGCTTTTTGCTCCCTATTCCATCAACTTTAAAATTCCAAAAGAAAGCTTTACTTTTTACTTTTTACTCAGTTTCGATTTGAATTTTGAATGAATTTACAATTTACCCGTCCATTCTTGATTCTTGATTCTTGGCAATTCTCACAATACCCTTACATGAAATGAAATATGTACCCAGAATATAAATACACACCACTGGGTGTGACTATAGTTTCTCCCATTTTCCTCTCTACTCCTCGTACATATCCGTATTTCCTAGTTTTTAGCATGACGCGTTCAACCGTTAATCTATGCATATGAAATATTAATAAGCTTGTACGAAGTACAAAGTACATTGTCACAAAAGTTGACTTTTTGAGACCTCGAAAAACACAACAAACTCCAAAGCATGTATTATGAATTGTAGATACTGTTTACTGTTTCCTGTTTTTGTACAGAAAAGTGGAACAGAAATAGAAACGGAAAATCCAGTACAATCAAGTGAAACTTTTCAGACTTTGTAGTTTGTAGTTTGCAGTCCGTCAACCTTGGAAAGTCAAAAGTCAAAAGTCAAAAGTTGACTGTCTATTGTCTGTGACACCTTACACTTTATACTTTAGACTTTAGACTGTAGACATTGAAACAAGAGAAAACGAGCAGAAATTTCACCTGTACAAAAACCAAGTAGTATATCATATATTTTATATAGCCTATACATGATTTATATAATATGTGTGTAGCAAAAGGTTCAAAAAAGTAGAAAGATTTTTTGATCTTATTTATCTTTTGTAGTTTGTAGTTTATACTTTATGCTGTAGACTGGAAACGAGACAGAGCCTGTTGTGTAAATTTGAAAACGATATTTCCTGTGACTCCACCGTCCAAATGACGTATAGAAAAAAATGTACAATGCACAATGTACAGTGCGCGGGCGAGATAACAGGCTCCGATTCTGGGTTGACTTTTTTGACTTTTTCCTAAGAATTCGGACAAGGGCACGATTCCTTTGATTTTAATTTGAGTGGATAAGGCTCAAAGTTCAAAGTTGAATTACTATAGACTGTAGACTACAGACTGTTGGGAATCGAGAATCGAGAATGTTTCAACAAAGTTTGTATCATCTTATTCCAGGAAATGAAAAAAGAAAAAAGGTATTGGGCAATTTGTGAAAAATCTTCGAAAAAATGAGAATGAGTCGATTCAGAAAAAAAACATAATCCTCTTTCTTGGGTCTTATTTACTGTTTATTAGCTAAATTTCTTTCTTGTTCATTTTTGATTGGAACAGTCTCCAGCCACCAGTCAGCAATATTTGATATCCCAGTTTTTTTCCTTTGAAAATTGAGAAGAGGAAATCCATGATGTAAAATTAACTACCAGTTACCAGTACAATGTAAAATGTAAAATGTCCAGAATCTTTTGAAAACTTTATGACGCAATCTTTTAATCTTTGTATCATGAATTCATTGTAGATTGTACAATGTACAATCTATGTAAGATGTAAGCAGACATATGTACGAGGTACTTTCTAAATGCTTCTTTTAACCATATCATTGAATTCCTAATTTCAAATTTGGTGGTCGGATTTTAGGAAATATTATGCAAATAGAATAATTCCTTGGTCGTCTGGGAACTCCACCTAATGTATGATGTATAATATAACATGGATTTGCATTACACATTACACATTACACACCTTATCTCAATAATATTGAATAAAACATCAGTATATTTCAAACAACTCGGTATTGAGCATTCGATATAACATAAAACATAATACAACCACATATTGCACACTGCACATTGCCCAATGAACGAGTGAATGTTAAATATGAAATCCATAGGATTACAAAATAAACATTAATTATTGAACTTTCTCCACAGTGTATTTTGTATTTACATTGGCATTGGCATTGGCAATGTGTCTTATAGTTGCTATGTCTAACTTGTAGATTGTAGTTACATCACATATCCTATCTATATCTATATTGTGTATTGTGTATTGTGTACTTGTGAGCTCTGAGCCCACACTTGGATTACCGTTCATCGTTCATATGTGTTGAGGGTATACTTTATTGTTCCAGATTCGTAATT
>JABASP010004298.1:0-10582 GCA_019776565.1 Sminthurinus signatus
CGACCTCTAAACCTAATTTTAATGAGCTGATTTTTTCAGAGGTTAGTTTCTACATCAAAAGGAACAATATGACGGGTTCCTGGCTTAACATTTCTCAAAAGTTGGTATTTTGAATCCCTCTAATGTACAGTGTACAATTTACAGATAGAGTTAAGAGTAAGACGTTTGCATTAAATTGAGAATTTAGAATTGAGTGGGCTAAAAGTAGAAGGACTTTTAGTATCCATTGCATACAAAATGTACAGATTTTGCTCCTCTAAACATCCAACATATTCAACAATACATACATCACACATCACATTCAGTATACAGTATATACGGATTGTGCATTTTAAGTATTAAGCTTGTTGTACAAAGTATAAAGTATAATGTACGGATGTAATTCTGTGGTTTTTCCTTGTCATCACAAATTAATTATCAGCTGAGGGGTTTCCTTGTAAAGTGTACAGTGTACAGATTGTATTTTGTATTTTGTATAGTGCACGGCCTGTTGTTTGTTCATTGTGCGAAATAGGAAATACAAGAGAATCTAGATAGAATATCCAACATCCAACCTCATAATAGTATTATTATTATATAATACACTCTCAAGAACACTGAGGAAACAAGTGAATGGTAGACGCATGTATAATGTATATTGCCTCATGTATATTGTGTATGATGTGCTGTAATAGTCGTAGTCGTAGTCGTGCAGATGTACTTGTACTTTTGTAGTTGTACTTGTTCTCACAGTCAGACATTCCCTAAAAAAAGGAAAAGGAAAGCCTGCCTACGACGAAACAGACAGACATGCATAGTGCATAGACACATGGAGTCACTTCAATTAATTAAGGAATCAAGAATTCTGGATTCTTGCTTCTTGCTTCTTGATTTAGTCTTTGGGCTTTGAGTCAGAGGGGTGCATCAGATCAATTTCTATTTCATTCAGTTCATTCCCCGTTCAGTACAGATCGGATCAGATCAAAGCCCTTGATATTAATTCAAATAAAGTGAGACACACAGAGAGAGGACATTTTTATTACAAAAACCAAGCTGACATGTACTTCAAAGCCCATAATAAAACAAGTTCCTATCAAAGAGTTTTGTGAATTGCGGGTTTTATAAAAGCTTCCTTCATAATATTCTCTCATCAAAATTAAAAGTGAAAACTTGTGTACAGTCAGTTGTTAATCAATATTTATTAGTTATTAGTATTTAGATTATTTATGAAGTTTTGAGAATCTGAGAATTGTGTTTGTGAGTATCGTGAAAACCAAAAAAAAAGTATTTAAGCTTTAGTAAAAGTAAAAGTGTGATAATAATAAATAATAATATAGATAGAAATTACTTTTAACTTTTAAATCCAAAGATGAGTGAGAATTTTTTTGAAAATTTATACCGTTGACTTGATTTGCATCATAACGTAGTGAATGGTGAATCATTAGAATTGACTCAACTTTACTCGACTTGACTTGATTTGACTTGACTGTGTTTATTGTTTATTTGTTACTGTGCTTTTCCTTGGTTGCAATTTCGGATTGTCGACTGGTTACAAACCAGAAAGCAGAAAGGAGAAACCAGAGTCAGAAGCGACTGAAAGCAGAGCAAAAATAACAAGACGATTACCATAATTACGTCCATTCATTCCTTCATTCATTCATTATTCTTGCAAGAGAACTGTCTCATTTCTAGTTTCTACATTTTAGATTGTAGACTGTTTATCTTACATTTTGTGTGTATGTGATTTTAATGGACATGTCCAATGTTCCAAGTTCCAACGTTTTCATGTTCATGTTTGAACGTTTAATGCACTCGTGTAATATGTAATGTGTAACATGTACGCGGTACATGGTTAACTATGTGCACAACGTACAATGTACAGAATACAATATACAGTATACAGTGACGTCTGTTGGTTGGTTTTGTTTTCCTTGGGTTGAGTTGGTTAATGGTTAATGTTTAATGGGCGCAATTTCTCCTACTTTGCTGATGCTCCTCTTTTTATTACCACTGGAATCCAAATCTGAATAATAGGAATAACAGTACACAAGACGATATAATTGGCCATCGTTGTACTTTTCCTTTCCTTCTTTTTTACTTTCTTTTACTACTTGTACTTATACAGTTTGCTGGTTCATGTTTGCCCACAGCCATTTATTTACTTCTCTCTCAATCTCTTTTTCTCAGTCACAGATTTTTCACTTGTTTGTGTATCTTTCTCAGGATTTAATTTCATATTTTTCTTAGTACGGAGCAAAAACCATGTACTGAAATAATAACTCTGTTTTTTCTGTTTTTGAGGATAAAAATTTTTCTTCTTTTTTTGTAAAAAGAAAAAAAAGGAAATTTTCAAGGCGCAATGCTCAAATTTTACTCAAATTAATTAAAGCAGGATAACAAAGCGGAAAACCACACTTGTTAATTGAAAAATTTACCAAAAATAATTTGATACTACGATGAGAATTGAAAACTGTGATTTTTTCATGGTTGACACGATACGCTGTTTACACTTTCAAAAGTCGAGGAACAATAATGAAAATGTTGACTTATTTTTGGGAAACGGGAGTTTCTGAGTAATTTAAAATTGGAAATTGGAAATGAGTCGAAGGTTAAAGGTTTGAAGACAAAGTCGGAGAAGACAAGAAAATAGATGCTAAAAAAATATAGAGGGTTTAAAAGTTTTTTGTCCTCTTTTATTACTTATTTTGTGACCGTGTTTTTGGTTGATTTGAATTCTTTTTAGGAGAAATCTCAAAGCTCAAAGCCCTTGACTTTCTTCTCTTCTTTTTTTTTCTTTATTGGCGTTTCTTCATGAGGAATTAGAAATGAGGTGAGGAAAGGTCTGATTTTGGACTTTGGACTTTAGATAGAGACGAGAAAAGTTTGAGAGTAATTTGAGTAGAATGATTGAAAAGTTGAAAGTTGAGGATGACAGAGAGAACAAGACCAAATTCAAAGTGATAGGACAAAAACCCCCAGAGAAGACAAGACCACCAAGACCAAAGACCAAGACCCAAGAACTTGAGTCTTGAATCTTGAGGCTGTTTTCCATTTTGTGTATGTACTTCCATAGGGAAGACTCCATAAGATTCAAGAAAGAAGAAAGATTTTAATTGCAGATTTGAACAGACTGTGAGAGTCGTCTTTTCTTATTTTCCTGTACTTTCTTTCTTTTTTCTCCTTTCTTTCTTTCAACATCTAACGTGGATTTTCTATACTGTTCTTCATTCTTTAGAAATTAGAATCAAGGCAGAAGATACCAGCCCATTTTATACGTGTAGATATTAGATATAGGTAGCTAGTCTTTCCTTTTTCTTGTGTAGGTTGTCGGTCTTAAGGCAAGACTGAGGTTGTTGGTTGTTGGTCGTTGGTTGATGGTGGATTTAGGATTTAATGAGGAAAATGAGTAAACTTTTGTCCCCCATTCTCCATTCTCCATTCTGTTTCCTACTTGTACTTGTATTACATCTATTACAAGTATTACGTGTTCTTTCCTCTGGCAAAGAAAAAATTCCACTTAATTTTTTCCATGTAGTGTCTTTGCTTTTAAATCCCTCCAGCTTGTCTTTCTTAAAGTTTGAGATAGGGAACCCTAGAAACGACAAGACAAGACTAGACAAGAAAAGACAAGACAAGACAACCAGGTGCCTGGAGACAAAGACCAGTAGCTTATCTCTATGTATTTATGCGTAGAGCAAGAATAGGAACAGGAAAAGGATTCAGAACAAAAGAGCACGAAAAAAGCAAGACCGCACCACTGCCGAATTTTTATTACAGAATAATCAAGTCAAGGTTTTAACTTGGCGCTTCACCCAAGTGTGTAAATCGATTAGCCACGAGACATGAGATATATCTATAGACATTGCTATCGGCAAGACCAAACGCAAGCTCAGGCTCAAGATCAAGACCGAAACTAAGCAATTCTGACATTTTGTAGCCACCTATCTACCTTCTAGTCTTTTCCCCATTTCGTGCGGTAGTGGAGTAAACATTTTTCTAGTTTGTCAAAGAAATCCAAGCCTTTTTTAAAGAGATTTTTTCAATCGTCTTGAGTCTATAGTCTAGAATCTAGAGTCTTTAAACAATTGAAGTGTAATGGTTTTGTTCGTACTTTAAACTTAAAACTTGAACGCCATTTCCCATTTCTTTTCTTGCCGTTACATGAGAGATTTACATGGTACCGATTCCATGTTTAATCAAACCTATAATAAAACCCGTGTTTCCGTGTGTGGTAGCGTCACGGGCTATTCCCACAGAAAACTACTATTCGGATCTAATGGATCATAAATAGTTTGATCTTTATGTTGTATGCCAAAATTACCAATATCACTGACGCCACCACAGAAAAATTAGGTTATGTTTATAATAAGTAAATTTAGGTTAGGTTGCCCAACCTAAACCCGGGTAAAGCTATTGCTATTGCATATTTTTCCAATCCCGCGGTATGGCGGGCCTCTTTACTTGTATGATAAGAAATCGTAAAACAGAAATGGGAATCTGAGAATTAGAAACAAGACCCCATAATTTTCACCATAACCAACAGCTTTTGAATTTGAATCCTCTTTTGCCTCATTTGCAATTTCTATGACTGTTTTCCAGATATTTTGTATTTTGTACTTTGTAGTACATTTGTTCATTTTCATTTGTTTGGGGATTTGTGTTATGTACATTTCCTGTGCGTGTTGTACAATGTACAAGTTTTGTCTTGTTTTGTTGTGTTGTTTAATCCTGTAATTTTGCATAAAGTGTAAAGTGGAAAATGTATTCCTCATTCGATCATTCCTCATTTGTGTTGTATGTTGTGTACACCATTTACCATGTATAATTTCCCTTGTTGCACTGCAAAGTACAATGTACATGGCATTACATTGCTTTGAATTACATTACATTAGTCTTTCCTGTCTGGTTTTGTAATTTGTGGAGAAACTGCTTTGAATTTTGACTAGTCCCTCTGGAGGATTCTCCTCCTGTTTCTGTTTCTGCTTCTGGTTTTGTTCCTCCTCGTGTGTTCACGGCTTTAAATGCTCTTGGTGATGATGAATGTGTAAAGTTTTATCATTTCGTAGTAAACTGAATCTCATGGGGAAAAGACCACAAAACACAACACAAAACAAAACACAAAACACAAAATTCTCACTTTCTCCTTTCTCTTTTATGTGTACGACTTTTGTCTTGACTCTGACTTGTGAAAGCCTTGAGCCTTGAGCGTTGAGCCTCAATTCTTGAACTTGTTCGTGGTCTTACTTTGGTGTTTTCTCCTCTCTGAATTTAAATGAGCTGGAGGAATAAAACAGAGTAATGAAACAAATTACGGGGAAGAAAAACAAATCCCCGAGCGTTAAAAACACCATTTCAAATTTATTCTTATTATTTTTATTTTTCAACACTGTACACTGTACATTGTACATTTTACATCGTACATTTTACACTTTACACTGTACATTGTAAATAGCACGTAAATCCCAACTCATAAATCAAAAGTGATAACGCGGACAAACTTAATTTTCAATCTTGGTTTACGTTCTAGAATTCTAGAATCTAGAATTTCAGGACAACTTGCCCACGGGCAACATTCTAAATAAATAACAAATACACGTAACAAGAAGAGATCAGGAAATTTTATGTAAAGTATGAAAACACTGAAAATCTCTAGAATTTTCTATACTATAAACAGAAATCCTAAAGGCGAAATAGAAAGGCGTCAGGCAATCATTTAAATGTAGAGTGTGTAGAAATCAATCAATTTTCTCGGTGAAACCCTACATGACGACATAATTTCAACATAATTTAAATTGGATATGGCTCACTGAATACTGATTACAAAATGTCTTGCACAATTGTACATAAAAATAACTCGTACTTTTTGCACTACATATTTATGAATTTTATTCAGTGTGCAGGGAAAAAGTTCTATCAAGAGCAGGCAAAAATATTACGTATAGGATTCAATTACTAGAAATTTGAAACTCCATTTTGTAAAAATAAAAAGGCTTTACCCAGTTTTTTTTATTTCTGGAAAAGTTGGAAGCAATCTCAAATCTCGACTGACAAGTGAGCAGACAGCACTCTTTCCTCTTTCCTCTTTACACTTTCTGAATTCTACACTATAAACATTCCATTTGAAATTTGACTGCATAATAAAAACGCTCCGAGTAAAAACTGAGTATTTGACGTTTGACGCTTGACTCCTGACTCTTGACTTTTTTTCTAAGTACACAAACAATAATTTTCCCAAACATGTCTTTGCATTTTCCCATTTTCAATTTTCAATTCAATTTTACTGGTGAATGAGGAGGAATTGAATTGAAAAATGGGAGTAATTCAATCTTCAATCCAATTGCAACTGCCTTTTTCTTGAAAACGTTAAACGTTAAAAGGGAAAGGAAAACTAGCTTCTCATTTTCCCTGGTTTCCCTAGTTTTTCTCAGCCTTTTTCTCGTCAATGTAGAAAGGTTGAAAAGGATTTTGATTGCTAGTTTGCGTAAACATAAAACGGTGTAAATTGTACAGTATTCATACTCATCGAAGTAGATTCTAACCTCAGGGCTAGACGTTTTAATTTTATCTAACGGGACAACATGAAAATGTAGGGAAAAGGGAATGTGTGAAAATCCTCATTTTATCTATTGGTTTTTTATTTAAACGACAAACAGACAAAGTTTAGTATTTAATATATGAAATAAGTATTTATAAAGAACAAGATTTCCGGTCCCAGATTCCAGATGAAGACAAGAAAACGAAAAAAGTGAAACTTTAATTTGTTTAGTTTGTGAATTTTAAAACCCTTCTAATAGTTTACAATTAACAATTCTTTTATAATTTGTAATTTGTACTGAAAGAAAATTTAAAAAAGTGTGTGTAAACTTTTCTTGAAAATGGATCGAATAATAATCACAAAATCCACACCAACATCCGCTTCTGAATCAGAGGCATCCTCTGAAGTTCAGACGCCAGACTCTGGATCCAGTCCCAATACCATCAAAAATGAAGATGAGTCTCCAGTTCAAGAGCCAGAAACAGAAACAGAACCACAACCACAGCCACAGCTTCAAAATATACAGCAATCATTACCATCCCGCGAATCCCAGTTTGCGGCGGGTATCGCAAAGAAAAACCTATCCTTACCCCTACTTTTGGAGCGGCGGGAAGAGGGAGAAGTTTCAATGAACCCCAATCCCAACAGAAAAGTAAGTGACGATGACAACGAAGAGGTGGTGACGAGGCGGAAGAAGCCTCGACCATCCCCTCTAAAATTTTCAGCTCGGATTTCCAGTCCAGACTTTAGTCGAATCACCTCACACATGGCCCTTCAAAACAGTTTTAGTTTGGGTGCTAATCAAACTTGTGGAACTGGAACTGGGTCAGGAATGCCACGAGTAAATTCCAGAGGACTCACGATCCTCTCTCCAAGTACACATTGTCAACAGCCCCCGCATTTCCAGGGGCCGCATCAGAGTTGGTCCAGTGGGAATCTGACGGCGGGTGTTGTGACGGGTCAGGACTACACCTATGACCTCCAAGACATGACAATGACCTACGTCAACGTCCGATCCAGACAGAATAAAATGATTCAACTCCCAAAACTGATTCGGACCAAGTCACCATGCGCCTCTGCAGCACCTCGGAGTCAAACAGCATCTCCAAACCGCACCAACTATTTCCTCTACTCTTCTCAACTAGCGATGGCCAACCAGTCTCAGTCTCAACAACAGCAACAACAACAACAGCAACAAGCGTACGTCATTTTAACAATGACAACACCACCCAAAAATTCTAATAATAATAATATCTTTTCTTATCTTAAATTAGACTTTAAAAATTATCAAAGAATCTAGAATCTAAAACCACAGTACACATGTGGAAGGAAAGGAAACTAGTTGAAAAAGCGGTAACACTAATAATTGTAATTGTATGGGATGGTATGCATGAAACTTGGCATTGAAAACGGTATTAATGAGTCTAAAAGTAAAAACATGGGTTTGTAATGAGGCATTACATCGTCACGCTGACGCTCGGAGCTTAAGTCTCGCATTTTCTTTGACTAGTTTACATTCTACATTCTGCACATTACATATTACATGTAAGACAAACTAAAGCGCGTGTCAAGATGTTTTCCTTTTCTAAATCTACTTTGTCTCCAAATCCAAATCCAATGAGTGTATTGTATATTGTATTTATTTCAGCCAGTACAGAAGAACGACAGAGACCTTGAATCTGCAGAATTGTTTACTTGCTTTAAATTTTAGCATGATGTTTGTGCAAAGAGTTAGTCAATGAGTCATTGCATTTTTTTCTTTTTTCTTTTGTCTTTTGTCTTTCTTCTCTCGTCTCGTATTTGTATCGGCGTAAGTTAACTTTTGAGTTAAGAGTAAAGATGAAAAAACGGATGAACAATGTACAAGCGACGGACCAACTACAACTACAAACGACTTGGCGAATGGTCAAAAATTTAAAAAAAACATGAGGATTTTCTCCTCACCATTCCATTCTTGTGATTTTACGTATATTCTTCATCTCTGATATGTCTTTTCTTTTTCCATGAAAGAAATTCTACTTAGAAATACCCTGGAAATTCTTTCACGCGCTTGTTCCAGAGTCCAGAGTCCAGAGCCTTTGTCACGTACCTATCTTTGCACATTGCACATGTTCTTCAATCTTGTGGATTTGGTAGTTTTTTAGATCTAAATTTAATTGTATGGGTAATTTAACTACTGAACTGTTTCAAATAAAGAGTCAGTAGTTCTAAAAAAATTTCTAAAGCTCTATTTCTTCTACTTGGAAGTATTTCCGTTTGCTTCAACTTTCAAGTTTGAAGTGTTAAGTTTTAAGTTTCATGTTTCAAGAATGAGCTGCGAGGGGGAGCTCAATGTCTTGTTATGTAAACGGTGCTCTTCGCTCTTCGCTCGTTGCTCTTCATAGATACTCTTTGAATTGAATTCATCTCACTGAATTCTATTACACTGAGAAAACACCACAAGTTCGAGTTGGAATTGGAATGGGAATTTTGCACATTGGAAAATGCAAAAGTAGAGAAAGAGAAAAACAGAGAGAGAGAGAGAGAGCAAGCGAGAGTGCGCCATCTCCTCACTCATAATCACATCTTTTCCGCTGTATTTCTCTCCCATTTGATGCAGTTGAGCCAGCTGCCAGCTGATTCTTGATTCTTGATTCTACTGATGATTTTTCCTTTACTCGTTCTTTCTCTTTCCAGTACCCCAGTCCCCAGCACAATGCATGAGGATAAACCTACACATTGTAAATTAACATGCAAGCCAAATGTTTACACGTTGGGATGATAGATGATAACGAGGAAAATAATTTGAAAAAAACAGAAAATCAGAATGAAACAAATCGTCAACACTAACATGTGTGTAAAAAAAGAAGGAGAAAGATATCTGTATAAAACTTGTACAAAATGTGAGTTGCTTGGTTAATTGAACTAGAACTGGAATTGGTTTGGTTTGGCTTGGATTGCTTTGAGCCTCAAACGTAGAACGTATAACGTATAACGTGGCTTGTGACTAGTGACTGGGTGAGCGGATAAACACGCCGTCTGTTCCTCGTCACCCTTCTTTGTTTGCTTTTCATATATTTTTTTGTGGTTCTCATTCTCGTTTTGCTGGGAATTGGGATTGGGGAATTGATAAGAGAATAGACCACCAACAGACGAAAGATTTGAGATGGGAAAGAAGATGGGAAAATGTATTACCCGGAGTCATGTGTCATATCGATATTATTATCATTAGAAAAATCCTGTGTAGCTTTTGCAAGGCCAATGCATACATGTATAATGTATAATATTATGTAGGGATTCTGACGATAATGATTATGATTATGATTATGATTATGCCCAGTGATTAAATTACAGGATGATCCACTTTGTTTTTGTCGTCATGGATGAATCATTCTCTTATCCAGTATCCAGTTTCAATTTTCCCCTTTCCACATGTACACAATCCTCAGTCACAGTCATAGTCAAAGTTGCTATTGGTATTGCTATTGAATATCGTGTCACAGTATCATATCTTATTTCTCATTTTGTGGTGATGAATTTGTAGCTTGTACGATACTTTGTGCAGAATTGTGAGTGGGGCGTTTCTTTTTCTCCTTCTCGTCTTTCACTAGAATCTTCTCCTGTACATTGTACATTCTGGATTCTGGATGCTAAAAGTTTCTTTTTCCTTTCTTTCTTTCTTTTGCCCTATGTGAAAATGAAGAAGAAATCTCATTAATTTTTTTCCTGGTGAAATAAATGTGAATTGTGACTTAAAAAAGTTTAGTTGGTGGTACAGCTCAAAATTCTAGTGGGGTTTTCAGTTTTAGATCAATGTAGACAGTGCAAATGTGAAAAATGTGGTGTGGAAAAGGTCACTTTCAAGTCTAGTTTCAGTTTTATTTTCAACTTGGACTTTACTTTTACTTTGTCTCCATCTTTGTTAAATCCCAACTCCAAATCCAAATCCGGATTGTCATCAGCAGCTGGTAGGGTTGCCAACCAAAAAAGTTTCCATTCCGGGACAAAATAGTCAAAAATTTCAAAATTCCGGGACATCCCGGGACACTCACAATTTTTTAGCATTTCACGAGAAATACGAAAAAAAAA
>JABASP010004299.1:0-10582 GCA_019776565.1 Sminthurinus signatus
AATAAGAAGACGACTGAGTCAAGGCAACCAACTCAGAGGTTAAGAGTTAAGAAAAACCAAAGGCAAATCAAGCGAAGCGAAGACAAAACAGAAACAGAAAAAAAAGAAGCAGAAAACAAGTTTACTCTTTACTCTTTAAGTTTTTGCCTCTCTGAAGCTGATTTCGTACAATTGCAAAAAGCGTGAGATGTGAGTTGAGAGTTCCATATTATAAAACACTATACAAAATACACATGGCAAAAATACAATAGATTGTACAGAAAAACGCACACCTTTTTAAGGAGGGACGCAGAATACAAAATACAGAACACAGACCACGAGAAAAAAAGTCTCATCGTATTGTGAGTTTTTGAGTATTGAGTTTCGATTTTCGAGCTTTGACAGAAAGGATTTTGTTCCTCTAATCTTATTTGTTTATTGCTTATTGAGATTTAAATTCCTTCTTTGTCCATTATTCATTTGTGTACATATGTAAAAATTTGTATCACCTGTCGATTGCAAATTTTCATCATAAAATTGTGTAATAATTTGGAGCAATAAACAAAAAAAATGGAATCAAACAAAGAAGAAAAATATCACACTGCGAATTTTCAATTTTGTGTAAAGAGTAAAGAGTAAATGATACAGAGAAAATATTGTACAAAAAAAAAGCTGAGAGCGAATATCCAAGTTAATACGCAAGAAAAGTGAAGAAAACTGTCAAAGGGAAACTGTGTGTGAGATTTGAGATGTGATGGAAAATTGGGTCAATAAATATGTAATGTAATCAGAATCAGAGATTGATTTGTTTTTGTCATGACTTGAAAAAATCTAATGTAAACATCTTCGCAGTGTGTGAATGACTTTATCAGAGTATTGCACCGTTGTGAATTGTTCATGTACTTATGTAATAAAACCATATAAGCTTTTTGCTGTACTTTTTGTATTGCCAACTGCAACTATACCAATTGACAATTATTGTCCATTTCTAGAGAAAATGAACATGATGATTAAGTTAATGATACACGTATTATTTTGAATTGGCTAAAGTACTCTGAATCTCTTAGTCGCTTAATCCTATTCTTCATTCATTCGTAATGCACTGTGTTATTATTACATGATCATTGTCGTTTATTGTTCCCATATTTGTGTGTGTATATATGAAACTTGCTTTGAGTTTTGAGTTTGGATTGCTCGAGCTTTGGCCGTTGGCTTTGAGTTGTCTGACTTGTGTGTGGTCTCAATTTTGAGAATTTTGCACTGGTTTTTTTAGTAGTCAAAAGATTAATTAGCAGATTAATGACAATAATTAATAATAATAATTATTACTCAACTTGAACTGTTTTTACTTTATATTTTACAAATGTACCTAAAACGTATGTCTAATATCTGCGTAATACGTATCTGTAATCTGTAGCATAATATGCAAGTACATTTTTTCTGTTTTCGTCTTTTTACAAAAGATACTTGCACTCTTTTGTTTGCACTTGAAAATTTTAATATTTGAAAGTTGAACTAGACATTTGCATACTGTATTATCAAACATATCAAGATCCTGTTTCTTCGGACTTGTGACAGCAAACAACCGATTAAAATTTAAGGCAAAAAACTGTGCGTATTCCTGATAATGTTTTCTTGTGTAACAGAGGTATTTTTGGCCTAGTTGCGAAAAGTGGTGAATTAACATTGATGATGATGATGATGGATGATGAAGATGACTTGTTTAAATCAAATTAAAATGTAAGCTTTTGTAGTAAGTATATGACTACAGCTAACTTTTGTAGTGTTTTGCATAATTGAAATCAATTAAAACGTTCAAGTTGAGACTTGAGACTTGAGACTGTCGAATTCTTAGAATCTTTTAAGCTCTACACTCAAATTATTAATTATTCATATTCTTCATGCAAAAACATTTATTTCACATTTATTTGACATTTCACAAAACTTGACCAAACACAAAAACAAAAATTGGCAACAAAGAACAAGCGTAAAAAATAAAAAAAAACGAGGGTAAAAATAATACTTTCCATACATAAAAATAAATACGTCAAATACAGAAAAGGCACATTTCACAGGTACATCACAACTTAAATCTTAAAAGAATTAATGGTTTTTTATCAGTAATAATAATTACTATATTAATTAGGCAGTTCATCTTGTATCTTATTAATACATAATTATTGCACAAAACTCCAACACATACATAATATATTTATGGAAAACATTCAACATTAAACACCAAACAACAGAAAAAACAACATCAGTATCAAATATCAAAAATTAACAATCAACAACAAGAAACAAAAACGACGTGTAAAAGGTTTCAGTCTAAATCACAGGAGTATAATAAAAAGTGTAAAAATACGCAGCATTTTCCCACTGATACAAATTTAAAATCCACAGGAATTTAAGTTTGTGCAGTGGACACCGCCGTGCTAAAAGTAGTTTGATCTGTCTTTGGAGTGTTCGTGTACCGTTTCACAGATGGGAATTTTTCCGCCAGTTGCTTTGGGATATTTTTATTACACACGAGGATCCAAAAGAGTGCCACGGCATTGAAGATTCGATAAAAATCGAAAAAAGCAAATGCAAGCGAAGTGAACACGGGAGTCCAAAATGTCAACAGGATCTCAAAGAGGAGGAAAGCACCCATCAAGATGAACAGTTTTCCCACTAGTTTAGCCCTAAAAATTAAAAAATACACACAGTTTCATTTCTTGAAAATAGAGAATGGAGATTTATTAATGAATTTAAGGTCGAGTATAGACTTTCAATACATGAAAAAAACGTACTGATTTTGAATGCTGGCGGAAGTGGATGAGTCCTTGAAACTTTGTACATTTTTCTTGGCATCCCACAACACTTTGACGGTGAGTAGGGCAAAAATCATATTGACACCCAGGAAGGAAACGATGGGTAGACCAATGTACAAAATGTAGGGCAGACCACCCAAAATTATACACGTGTCCTTATATTTAGGCCGAATCCAATAGTCAGGGGCTATTTCAGAGGTGGCACTCTTCAGTGGATTTATCACGACGGAGAAATCCGGAAATTCCGCATATTCAACTTGGGCTTGTCCGCTAGAAAATAAAAAATGAAAAAATTACAGCACAATTCATAAGAACAAAAATAGCCAAAATCAACGATATCTCGAATCTCAATGTATATATTTTTTTAAATAAAAATTATGAATGGTTCTTTTTGGCGTCTTTTGAATAATGTTTTTGTCTTTTTTTACCCGGTAGTAAATTCCACGATGATTGATATTAAAACGATGACTAGCGGAGTTCCGAACCCAAAAAGACAGTAGGCGGCAAATCTCTTTTTACCCTTGTAATTCCGCGACGTGGGCGTCATTGACCTGTCAAAATTGATAAAAAGTTATAAAACTGACCAGTAAATTCTAAATTATTGTACATTTTACATTGATATTTTAGATTTCATCAGTCATTTTGCTCCATTTTTCTCATTACAAAAGTTAAACAAAAAGCTCATAATATTTACTGTATTTTTGACCATGCATCAAAGGTCAAAGCGGTACTCCAAGAAAAACTGGAAATGAGGAGAAACTGATGGAGAATCCCATAAGTAACACACAGAGAATTGAGAGGATGTCCAAATCCCAAATCCTTAGTTGCAGTTGAGAAGCTGAAGGCTCCAAAATGTCCCGCGAGAAGTACATTTAACAACAGTTGACAGGCGGAGAAGCACAAGATGGTCCAGCCATGCACATTTTGACTCTTGATCAATATCAAGTAGACGGAGACTGTTGACATGTGGACGAGGGAGGAGATGAGTGTGACTGCAAATAGGATTTGTGGATATGTCCATGAAAGCTTCAGGAGTGTCTCCTCCACTTCCTTCTTTTCAAACAGCTCCTTTTTACAACTCCTCACAATATTCTCCATGTTCCAATCCTCCTCTTTCAAAGGGTCCCAAAATCCGTCAGCACAGTATCTACGGAAGTCCCCACCCGGGGAAATTGGGATCCAAGGAGAAGTGCGCCGATCTTTGACGTAGAGACGACCGTTGGCGAAAAATCGGAGTCTGATTAAACATTAAACAAATCACGTAACCCAAAATTATAAGTCATAAAAACCCGAATTGTATAAAAGATCTAAAGCTTTTTACTATCAGCAGTGTTTTTTATTTTTTATTAAAAAAAATGGCGCCTACTTCAAACTTCAAATGAAAAAAGGAATACTCACTCGTCATTCGTATGCCCGCTCTGGAGCAATTTGGTGGAGCAGCCCCAATGAAAATTGACATAGTTGTAGTAGAAATTTGGGTGGATGATCTCCCTACTTGAATTTGCATCCACCTTTGGATTTACATACACAGTGGGATCCCAATCGTCCCCGACAGTGTCCACACAACCACTGAAGGTCAGCACCTGACCTATCGTACAACACTTGGGAATACAACTCTTAGGCCCCAATTCCATCTCCTCCGTGTGACACTGGGATTTGCAAACTTTGACCGTGATGAATTCTTCCGTGATCCTGTGAATTGTAAATTAGAAATTAAAATAAAGTTAAAAACCCTCACAGAGTGACAATTTTATATCGCTTTGAAAGAATAAATGCTTTAGGCAGTGGAAGCGAAGCTGACTATAAAATACATCATCGTGTCTGGTGTCTGAATACTGTCATACAAAAATGTGGAATATTTAGTTCCAAAAGTTTCCACTATGTGGCGCTACTGGCGAGTTCTAAATTTGTCCGCTAGGTGGCTTATTTCGCACAGACGGACAGACACGAGGATTTCAATAGGCAGCTTCGCTTCCTAAAAAAATCAACTTGAACATCTGCGAATCTTGATAGCTTGTTTTGTACTGAATTTTATATAGGATTTTTCCCTTGTATTATGTATTATGTATATCATGTACTTTGAAATGCAGTAATTTTCCGGATGATAGAAAAGTTCCTCCCTCCTAGAACCCAAACCGCCCGTTTCATTCAAGATACTTTCATCCACCTCAACTTTCTTGTAGTAGCCCAAATAGCCGTCAGGTGTGAAGTTAAAGTGTGGATTCATCTCATAGCCCGTCACCTTGGAAATGTTCAAGGAGAAAGAATAGGAAAATGAATCAGACTTTGAATCAGATTTAGATTTAGATCCGGCTGATCCACACTTTTCCTCCATTGAACGCACATCCTGTTTCAAGGTGAAGTTGAACAGATCCGCCCGACCGTACTTTTTGCGAAAGTATGACAATTTTTCTGAAATGTAGGGAACTTGTAGGAGTTCTGGTAAAACTAAATAGTCCTCTGTCACGTCCTCTCCAGCACATTTGTACAAATATACTGGAGTCACTTCCACTTCCTTTGTTTTTGTTTTTTCCTCGAGAATCCCATTTTCCGTCCCTGTTTCTGTTTCTCTTTCTCTTTCTAATTCTGCTTCTGTAGTCGCTGATATTTCAATTTCAGTTGCAAATTCACTTTGATGTTGAGGAAACTCTGTCTCCGTTTCTCCTTCCGTCTCCGTCTCACTTTCTTGTCCACTTACACTCACATGAAAATCCAGAACCAGGAAGATCACAAGCCACAATGACAATACTTTAAATCTAAATCTGCCCATTTCCGCCGAAAACTGTCTGTTCTAAAGTCTAAAGTCTAGAGTCTAGAAAACATTGAATATTCTCAAAGCTCAAAAAACTCCAAACTCAAAACTCCAAACTCCAAAGAAACCAGAAGCCAGAGAGGACAGAGCAAGAAGTTAAAAAAGTAGACTGGACTACAACTTAAAATGGAGTGGGCTCCAGCGAAGAAAAGAAGGACACATCCTCAAACTGAAATGAACCAACTAGACGAAAAAGAGCAAGAGCAATAGCAAGTCCATTCTCAACCTCAACATGAAAATCGCCATCGCCATCGCCATCAACTTGAGTCGCGAGTTGTAATCTCTGTTTTGGTCATGATGTTCTCTTCCCCATTTCATTTCATTGCATATACTTTGTACACACTCTAAATATCTATTCTGTATTCTGTATTCTGTGTATAATGTGTAATGTGCCTTCTCATCGATCCATCATTATGCTAAAACAATGCTAGAAAAAATGAGTTGGAGTACAAAATGTTTTGTAGATTGGATTGGATTTTGGTTTGGTCCACTCTGTACTTTTTATGTTTTATACTTTGTACTCTGTAATGTTCAATGTGACGTGTAATATATAATCACGTTTGTCCGTGTAAAAATGCAAAGGCATGTTTTTATACCCATTTTTTTCTATAGCTATGCAGAATGCAGATATGAGATATTACTCTTTACGCGTTACTCTCACTCCTCAAAATACTTGTGTCTTTTGTCTTTTGTTTGTAGTTTGTAGTGCTTAATGTGTTTAATGTGTTTGGTATAAGCTCATACAAAACACGAGAGTAACAAGTAAGGAGTAACGAGTAGACTCTTTGTTGTGGTCTTTTCCTTTTCGTGTCTTGTCTCGATTCTCGATTCTCTCCTCTTAATAGGCTGTAATAATAACTATAATAATAATCATGAATAATAATGGTAGTTAATACTGATAGTGTTGTGACTTGCGACTGTACACAGAAATTGAGAATTGAGGATTGAAATTGCCATTTTGAATTAGAATCGTGCATGAAATGGACGCAGACTCTAAACTCTAGGATTCAGGAGCAGGAGCAAATAGAAAATACTTTTTACAATACATCTATACCTTTTGTGCTTTGTGTCTATACTCTGTATAAGAAACCCAAAAGGCTGATTCTCCTACTGATATATCCAAGATCCAAGATCCAAGATTCGAGATTCAAGAATGAATCCACCTCTATCTATGTGCTATAGTCTTCTACGCTTTGTATTTTGTGCCTTGTTGTTGTTGTTTGTTGTTATTATTGTTGTTGTTTTTTTGTATGTACTTACATTGTCTTTAGATGGGCGTCGTCTTTGGCTTGGCTTGGCTTGATTTAACTCTACTCTTTTAATACAGACTACAGACTGAGTAAATGAAGAGGAAAGGAAGATGATAAAAAAGAATGGATGGATGACGAAGTCATTACCACAACATTGATTCAACATTCAAGATTCCAGAGATTAGATTTTCAATACATGTGCATTGTGCCTGTACTTCCAAAATCCAAAGCCAAAGCCAAAGTAAAGGTAATCACGATGGGTGATGGTAATGGTAATGGTAATGACAAAACTTGGATAAGACAAAATTCAAAACTTTGCACAGATTTATCACTTGGGTTTTACTTTTTACCTCATTTTGGTTGGACTATGCACAATACACAGTGCATATATATATACAGTGTAAAAAGTAAAATCTAATCAAATGGTTAGTAATACCAAATACTGTGTTTAGATTTCAGATTAGACAATGTTTTTTACTTTGACTTTTGTTTTGGTTTTGGTTTTAGTTTGGCTCACCACTCATTTGTTTTATGTACAATGTAGAGTGTACAGTGTACAGTCCATTAGCTGATGATGTTGATGTTGATTTTGATGGTTCGTTGAGCATAGTAAATATCGTAAATCGTATTTTGTAGGCTTCATGTTTTATAGTGTGTTGCTGCTTTTTGCTAGATTTTATACTTGATTTGGTGTTTGATGGACATGTAATTTAAATCTTACTCCGAACTACGAGCTACCGTCATTGATGAAAATTGAGGATTGAGAGTTGAGACGGTGTGCTGGTTGTTTGTCGTTTGTGGTTTTTTGACTTGAGAGTTGAGAGTTGAGAGTGTGGGAAGTTTGGCACAGTCCAGTCGTAATCGTCATCGTAAATATACAATGTACATGAATGTCATTTTATACTACGTCATTTTATATCATGTGCTCTCATTATTGTAGTAGTGTGTGAGTCATTGATTACTGATTACGGGTCATTGGTAATGAGACTTCCACTTTTCAACATCTTTGACCCATCCGCATCCACATCGACATCTAGTGAATAAATTCCCATTTAAAAAGATTACCCACATCAAAATCTGAATAGATAATAAATAGTTGTAGATTGTAGAACTATTAGCATACCTTTCTGTTTTAAGTACACTTGGAAATTGAAACAAAAGTACTATTTATTCTTTGAATCTGGGATCTGGAATCCGGAATGGAAAATGGATCAGAAAATATCTAGACAGAATGAACTGATGTTTGGTATTTGAAGAGGTGGAAAAGGAGGAAGGGAAATCCTGATTTCCTCATTTTCCTGAGTACAGAGTACAGAGTACACATTGATTACAGCATCTAGCACTTTTAGCTTTTAAAGTGTGGTGAATCAAGTATGAATTGATTGCTGAGTGAAACATAAAGTACAAATGACCCGTGCCCAATGCCAAATCCAAAGCCAACGTCGATGTCGATGTCCCATGGGAATTTCGTGTTATACTCACAACTCACAACTACGAATAGTCAATAATATAATACGGTCAGTTTCAGCTGAAACACTAGTGTTCTGAGTTCTAATGAAAAGATAAAAGTAATTACGGCTTGTTTATGCTTATCATTCCTACTTATTACTTATTACTACTGACATTGATTCTTTGTTTTCCATTTTCCATGGGATACGAAATGCTCTGTACTCTGTACTCTGTACTCAATGCTAAATCCCCTAATTATATATTATATTGAGGATTGAGGAAACACACTCTTTTTTTCCTCAATCAGATAGAGAGCGTTGATACATTTTTTCAAAATTGTGTGTTTAGTTTTTATGGGAGCTTCATGTTTTTTTTGTTGAAGCCTGAATCACACTCACACATGTATACATTATACATACGAGAAGGAAAAGGTGCGTTTTAAATTTTAAATATATCCATGTGTATTGTTTATTCATATTCATAAAATACAAACACAAATGCATGTGTCATTTATTATTTATATGTTATTCCTGGATTGAGCATGGACAGATTTTACGTGCATGTACAAATTGTACAGTGTACACAAAAATTGAAAAATCTGTTTAATACGATAGCTACAAAAAATGTCGTATGTTGGTAGTTTTTTGAGGTCTCTTCTCTCAAATGATTAAGATTATGATGATGATGACATTTCTTATTTCTTATTTTCTTCATTTTCACGACGGATCCTGGAAAATCCGATTAATTTAATGAAATTACAAATCCATAAATTACTATAACTTTACATGTAAAATGTTAGCTAGTAGTTTAATACTTAATACATACACATGTTTCATGTGCATATAAATTTGCAATTTCCAGTACAT
The DNA here is from genome assembly GCA_019776565.1 of Sminthurinus signatus. Taxonomy (NCBI): domain Eukaryota; kingdom Metazoa; phylum Arthropoda; class Collembola; order Symphypleona; family Katiannidae; genus Sminthurinus; species Sminthurinus signatus. The sequence continues at coordinate 9,170 of JABASP010004299.1, forward strand.
CTCCACAACTTACAAAACTATTTAAAATCTAAAATCAGGATGCAGAAGTAAAGGAAGGAGAATTGAGGGAATGGAAACCACTGTGCACAAGTAAAAAATGTGTTTACGGCATTGGTGTATTTAATAGAGTTTTTTCATAATCATCTCAGTTTTTTGCATCTAGTATCTCGTTGTATAGTTTTATATTATGTGTCTGTGAGAACTGAGAACTGAGAAATGCTGGAGAACAAATAAATAAATAATAGTTTTATCAAAGTAATTGCACACTCCATTACATATTACACACTTTATACTTGAACCTTTTGCGATGTCTACTGCTGATTATCTACTGCTTCGTTATACTGTATACTATACTAAACTGAATTTGACCGTGAATCTTGAATTTTAAATCTTAGATTCTACATTCTACCTATCCTGCACCACGTAAAAAATAAAAAAATTACACACCCGACTTTTCCCAAAAAAACCATTACATTTTTTTACAAAATGATTTTGCATGGAAAGCAGAAATAGAAACAAAAGTAAAACCAATCATCTGGAACCTCTGGAGTCTGGAGCCTGGAGCCTGGAGCTTGCAATTTTTAGTGTATTTTGTATTTTGAAAAGAAATCAGTTGAAGTCGGCAGTATAATTTATAATTTTCCATTTTACGCACACATGTTTATTTACCTCAGGGACTAAAGTAATAAGCATTTGTCAAAAGCTTTGTAGTTTGTAGTTTGTAGGGCTCTTCCATTTGCTCTTGTCTTGAAAAATATCCGTGAGAGTTTCGTAGATATAATATATGACAAATACAAATAATACGTAATAAGTCATGCTCAAAATTTGCATGAAACCTGTCAGGTTTTTTCATCTGACGTAAAAAAAAGCTCTTTTTCTACAAAGTGCAAATGCAATCATAGGTTTTGTATTTTGTATTATAAATTATAAATGTTTATATTTTCGATATTTTCCTTATTTAACATTTACCATCATAATAAAAGCTGTAGTTTTGAAATTTGCATAACACATAACACAAAATGTTTACAGCTCCGTTGTAAGTTGTAATAAGTTGTAAAAGTGGAGAGTATTCTAGTTTGTACTTTGCAGTTCGGAATTTGTAGCTTGTAAAGTTTGCACAGTTAATTTGCATTTATTTTTTATTTGCATAATCGGCTTTCTTTTTCCTCCTTTCCCCCTTTTTTCTACTGAGTTTAGAGTTTCGAGTTGGAATTTGCATCTTTATTTAGATGTTAGTTGTAAAATTGTATCTATGAAATCCCCTGTAATTTATACCTGAATTATAAACCTCTGTATGTATTATGTATATGAGTTGCTTAACCACAAAAACAACAACAAAACATATAAACAAAAATAACAAACTATTTTACCAATAATTACATATTTATTTATTTTTTATTTATTTCAGTATTC
>JABASP010004300.1:0-10577 GCA_019776565.1 Sminthurinus signatus
AATTTAATCTCCAGTTTTTTTGTTTTTAAACTTAAATTTTTAAAAATAAATAACAATAGTAATACTAATAATAATGATACCGGTGAGTCCAGACAACCAATCACACAAACACGTACTCAAACAAAATACAAAATACGGGATAATGTCTTTTCCGAAAATCGGAAAAGAAGTATCACACACACAAAACACACGATAACTATATGTGGGGATGGTCGAGCTGGAACTGATTTTCCAAAATGCCAAAAGGACTTAGCGTCATTTTTCAACAATAGCAAATTCATAGAGCGAATGCTCATTGAATTTGCTACTGTCAACACCAAAATTATTAATAGGGCTACACTATAGGGTAGCTACATACTCTCACGTCAATATCATATATTATAGTACTTAATATCAATTAATTATTTTTTATTTTACTTACGAGCAAAGATCCTGAGCTGCAAGAACTTGTCCAAGACCAATAAGTGCGTTTAACTGAGAGAAAAATAGAATGAGTTACAGAAAAAAAAACAATGCAATAAAATCACTCAACTACATTTTTAGAGAAAAAATATGCTGCTAGTGTCATCATGTAAAATGATGAGAATAATTATTATGATTATACCTTTATTTTTAGTGACTTTTAAATTACAAGTTAGAATGCACATACCTTTATTATTTTGAGTTTAACATCAGCAGTTGCAATGTCCAAACCTCTTTGAACAGTTTGTAAGATCTGTAAGAAAATAGAGAGTAAGAAACATTTTTTATTTTTTATAATGGAAATAAGTGATCATAATATATTGTTCATAAAAGTCAATAAAGACACCACAACTGATGTAAATGTATATAATGTATACCTTGCGATTGTCTCCGATTCTTGAGAACATCTGTAAATCCTTTTTCACTTCAATAACTGTGTTCACTTTTTCCTGTAACTTGTTGAGAAGATCATCTACCTTTTGATCTGTTCTTTGCAATTCCTTAATAGACTTGATTAGAGATTCACAAGTAGGAATATTACCCAAAACTAAAAATGTTTGAAGGAGATAAAAGTGAGCATTGGCAGATGCCGAGTTTAATTTGATTGCTTCATGAGCATTTGAAATTGCATTTTTCCAATCTTTTAACATGAAATAAGTTTTGGACATGTTTTCATAAAATTTTGATTGCTTAGAATTTAATGCTAATGCTTCTAAATAACACTTGATAGCAGACGCATAATTCTTCTTATAATAGAATTCGTCTCCTTTTTTATTTCTATCTTCAGCCACACTATAAAATACAAAGAAGACACAAAAAATATTATGTATTATTATTAGCATTTTACTCGTATTTAGATATTCTTGTATAGATATATTTTTCATGTAAAATATAAAATATATACAAATGGACAAATAAATATGAGATAGACAAGCTTAAAAATAAATGCATCATTTAAAGTAAAATGTAAATGTTGTGTGTTAAAATAAAACATACTGAGCTAATGGACTGATGTACGCCTCATCAATGGGATAGATATTCGAAAAACTGGGTTGACGTTTTATGGGAGAAGTGGATATATTTTGTGAAACCTTTTTTGAATCGTCCTTCTAAATTGACAATAAGCAGAAAACAATAGTAATATCATTTTATTAGTACATTTTACTGTATATTATTAATTATATAAATCACAATTAATAATTATTGGAAAAAAAAATAAAACTTTGATTAACCTTTGGAGGTGACGATTTGGATGAAGTAACTTTATTAGGAGAAATATTTTTGGCTTTTGCAGTCTCTGAGGTTGGAATAGTTGGCTTTGTCTTCCCTACATTATTCTTTTGTCTCTCCTCAGTCCAAACTCTTCTAGGTAAAGAACCTAAATTTGTATTCTCGGTTGACCTATAATGTACAAAATTATAATTAAAATTAGAAAAAAACCGACGTTTTTCATAAATAATACACTTGAGTTCCAAACAAAACGGAAAACTTGTAGAAACATAATTGAGATAAAAAAAGATACCTTATAGGTTTTGCACCCCCTTTTGTTTCTTTTTTCTTCTTCTCTTGTTGAGTTTTGTTCTTGTGTTTTTTAGTATTATCATAATTATTTTTCTTTTCTTTTGTTAAAAGTATAGTCTCATTACTGTCCGCTGAACTAGTTCGTTTCCTTTTTGGAATACATTCATGAGTATAATCAGTAGTACCAAATGATTTTAAACATTTGTAACACATTCGCTCTTCTAGAAAAAGTAACACAAAAATAAATAATAATCATTATTTAACTTAAACATTAGTAGATAAAATATAATATTTAATATTTTAAGCATTTTTTGATCAAGGTACCTTCAGTTGGTTTTGGAGCCTCTTTTTTGCCCTCTTTACACTTATGTCGAAAAAAATCTTTAAAATTGTCAAAAGAACGATTACATCCATAACAGTACGCGTCCTCAATATCAACAAACACTTTTCCAGATTCTTCTTTGGTCTCTGTGGTTGGCGTTTCTTAACAATAAAAAGAAAGAAATTATAAATTTACATGTTGATGAAGGAAAATATCCAAGATACATAAAGCAATACTAAAATGCTCTATACACATATTATCATCAATATTAGTAGTAATATAGTAGTTAGTAATATTATTCGATTCTAAAGAAAACAAAAAATATATACCTGGTTTAAATTCGGATGATGTATTATTTTTATCAGCACAATTATGACCTATGAATGTCTGTATGTCATCAAATTCACATGAACAGCCATAACAAAACAATTCGTGTAAGTCAACATGAACCGTGGAATCTGCATCAACAAAAAAGAAAAACAGAAGAAATATAGAAAAGGATGCATTTTAATATTCTACAAAAACATTATCATTCAGTTTTTAGAGTAAAACTTCTACTCAATGCAAATGAAGTACATGAATAACAAAAACTACGTATTTAAATATAATAATTAATAATATTATGCAATACATATGTACAGAATACCTCCAGGCTGATGTTTCTCCTTATTTGCATACATCTTATGCTTTGATGAACTATGTGTGGAATGTCCTGATGATGATGAAGTTTCGGATTGATAAAAGATAAAACACAAAAAACAGCAAACAAAAGTAGTTTCCTGAGCCTGTAAAAATAAATATAATATGACTCAATAGTTTTTGTATCACCAATAAAGTATCTATAAATGAAACTATAGTACTAAACAATATTTAAAATCTTAAAATATTTTTTTAACTCACGGGAAGACGGTTATTAAAGTCTTACTTAATGAGCCGGATTTGTATGAACTTATGTTCAAACTTTTATGTAAAAGCTAAAAAGTCAGACACATTATAAAAATGTTTCAGTATTAATGATAATTTTAATTAAATAAGTTTAATTATCGTCTCTGAAAATAAAAAATAAAACGAGAAGAAACAAAAACTATGAATGACAGTTTTAGGCTAAAAACTAAAAAGTTTAGCTTTTTTTAGCCCGGCTATTTTTCCCACTTAAAATTTGAAAGGGCGTTTTGTAGCGCCACGTCATAGATGGCGAAAAATACCTCAAATTTTTTTTTGACACTGGCTCTCCAATTTCGAAAAGTGGGTCTTTGATGCTAAAAAAAACTTTTATAATTCTCTGAAAAATTACGGTTAATAACTATAATGTATAATGCGGCCTCGGTCTTCACCATTATTTAATATGTGTATAAAGTATTTCGAAGTAGAATAATATTTAACTTGAGCCATGAACCATGAGTAAAAACAATCATGTGAACTCGGGGTGGAATGAGAAAACCCCAACTATTTTTATTAAAACCGACATGTCTTGGACATTTATTACATTTTACAAAAATGCTTTGACATAATACATATAAAATATATTTTGACTTCATCAGATATTCAGATAGTTTGTCCAAAATCTATTTAGCTGAATTCAAGTTTCCAGTTTTGTAGACACAGTTTCCTTTCATGCACCAGTGCTGAGAGTCAACTGTAAATGGTTCGGATTCATTCTTCTCTCGGCCACAGGACGTTCTGTCAGACCAACCCAAGTTCAAAAAAGTGACACATCCAAGATTTGGACCTGTAAATATCAATAATAATTTACATAATTTGTATTTTCACTGTTTGTGCTTGTACGCAATCTTTTTCATCCTGATGTAGCATATATTATGTACAGAATATATAATGTGTAGCACAGATTTGTCCATTTTTACCTTGCAAACAAGAGACTTGAGAACATTTTAGAATGCCTGGACATTTTGAAGCGTGTACAGAAGTATGAGAAATGTTTAGGCCCGAAGCATAATATGGGGACATGAAAAAATTACAAAGTTCATCCGGATCCCGAGAATCATAGTATTTTTCCCCTTCTGTTGATAAGGGCTCGTCCTCGCTGTTGGATTTGTATTTCTTTTTAGTGCTGGTATCATTTCTAGTGTAGATGCAATGGCTTTCATTGCTCCTGAAAAAAACCACAACAAAAAGCTTTAGAAAATAAATTGTAATAAAATGTTTACATAATACAAAATACAAAATGAAAATGTTTTATAATTATTGTGCTAAAAAAACGTATATCATACTTGAGAAAATGGTCTAGAGAGAATCTTGAACATTTTGACCACTTTGAGCCAAAAACATGAAGGGAATGCCAAGCATAGCCCATGATGAATTTTCCTTCTTTTGTATTATCATTATCCACTGTTTCACTCCTTTTAAAATCCTGGCATTCCTCAGACTCATCATTATGCATGCCCAACCTATAATACAAAGATGATCATAATATAAGTAATTATAATGCAAAAAAATACTAAACACAAAACACAAACTACAAAATAAAAAACAGATTTAAAGGGAAATGAAATTTAGAAAATACTTACAAATGACCAATTTCATGAGCAATAGTACTGGAAGTTTCCAAATTAAAGTCATGCACAACAGCACAACTTTTGCTTGGTTCACAAGCAACACCAATTTCATTGGCCATCCCCAAAAATCCCTGCTGAAATTCTGTCGAATTGTCCCCAATGTCCACACTGTCTACTAATGCCAACTTTGTCATATAAACGGCCACATTATAATCCAGTTGTGTCCTCAATTTGAGTAGATTTTGCCATTTACAAAAGTTTTTCATCAAGTTCTCTGCTTCCACCGTGGAACGAGATGAAGTTGTTTTTCTGATGGATGGATTTTTATTGGTGTTTGTGTCTTGTGTGAGAATATTTGTAGCTTCTTCATCCAACGTGATGAAATGATTTGCTTCCAACTGAAGAGAATGTCCCAGTGACTCATCTCTGTATTCGGCAGCTGCGAGTTTGAAAAGCAGATAGAGATAGTTTCTAAGATTCTCTCCATGATACAGAGACATGGAGGAATCTGCGACGACCAGAACTTTAATGGGAGAGTACAATGGTATTTTTGGCTCGTTTTTATTATTTTTATTTTCACTTTCACATGTTTTTAAAACTGTGTTGTGGGTGGACTCATCCGTAGAAATTGACCAAAGCTCAAAAACTTGTAGTATGACGATGAATAAACCCGCTGCAAGCAGCGTCAATAAAACGTACTTGCAAATTTTTTTCTTTATTTTATATGATTCAAAATCCATTTTTTACACTTTGTGTTCCACTACTTTTCAGTAAAATTTTTAAAAAGATGCTCACGAAATATTATGATAATAAAATAAAACTTTAGAATTTAGAATAGTAAAACTTTCAAAGCACAGACAAAATGCAAAAGACGGAGAAGTGAGAAACACATTATGAAACTAAAAGCTTGATTTCAAAGCTAGAGTTTTACTTTTTTACCATTCAGAAATTTACATTATAAAAGCTACGTAGAAAATTCCGTCCGATTTCTGTGTAGTAAGCAAAATGACATTTCCTCCAGGCTGACTCATTTACAATTTACATGGAGCAAAAACAAGTTGGGATTATATTTAAAATCGTACACAAAATGTGAGCGTCAGCAGAAATTAGTATAATAATGAAATCGTTTTTTATCGACTAATATTTTTCTTATCAGCTCTTTTTATCGTCTAGAGTCTAGAAATAAAATACAGAACACAGAACACGACGAGACAACTGATGAAAGCAAATGATAATAAAAGTAAAAAATACAAACACACACATCTACTTTGATTTATTTGATTTCCTTTGTTTTTGATGTTGACTAATTTTCCATACATTTTATACTATTTTATTCATAGAGATTAGGATGAATCATGAGTTTTCTTCTAAATGCACTTGGATCCGTAATAAAGTAGCCATTATTACCACTTCTATCTTTTGATGAGACACAATCTGGAAGATCCAAGATTACAGAGCCTCCAGACTTTCTACTACTCTTTCCTCCTCCATCTCCACTGTCACCCTTGTCCAGGTCACCATTTGCTCTACGAAATTTTTCCAGTTTATCCTCTAGGAATTGCTCCTCTTTTGGAGAGGAGTCGTCAAATCTCCTACTCCCTGCAACTTGAATACTTATTTTCCGATAGAGTGGAGTACACTTTTGACCTGCGGGAGTTGATGTGGCAGTGGATGTGGGTAGATTTTTCTTGTAGAGAGTACGCACTCGACTCGGGAAGTCAGGATCACGAAGGATTTCTCGTTGTAAAAGAAGATCTTCTGCTCTTTCTTTTGTATAACGACTGCCCCTTTTTTTCTTGTTGAGGTCATTACTATTTTTGGATTTTTCTAGATTTGGCTTCCCGGGCTTTGGTGATTTTGTACTTGGTGCTGAGGTGGAAGGTTTAGGATTTATATTTGTAGTTGTACTTGAACTTGTACTTGGACTGGGATTTTGAGCTGAATCTGAATCTGCATCATTTTGATTTTTCTTATCTTGACTTTGACTTTGACCTGGATTTGAATTCGAATCAGATTTTACTTCATTCCCTTGATTTTTGTCACTAGAATTCGGATTATTATTATTATTATTATCAGTTTGTTTTGGAGTTGAATTGTCCTTGCGTTCATCCTCATCATCGTCATCATCAGGGCCATCATCATCTTCGTCATCTGGAGGAGTATCATCATCATCTTTTTTACCACCATCTTTCCCGTCACCAGGACTTGGTTTGATTTTAAAAACTTCCCGGATTTTTTCAACAGAGCATAAATGCTCCTTGTAAAAACAGGCTAGACCATCATCGATCCGCTCATCAACATAACCAGTTGTAAATTTATCCGCTTGGGTATTCACCCAAATTTCAATGGAAGAGACACTATAACTATTTTCATAGAGAGTCCACACTCGATAACCAATTTGCTCCTTTGTCCTAAAGAAAAAATGAAGGAAAAACAGCAGGTTTGAAGTTTTTTTCAATATTAATATTTTTAATTTTTTTACACGAGTTTTCATTGAAGTAAATAAAAATACCTGATGTGATTAAATAAGTAGGGAGTAATTCGACGGACGAGGATTTGACAAATGATTTCATCTTCATAACTTAGACAGCCAAATTGATAACAATTGATAATGAAGGAGTTGTGACATTTTTCTGTACGAGCTTTGACTCGGAGACATCTATCGCCACGAGGAATCACAAAAGTGTGATTCCGTGCTATTTCACGAGCTGAAAGAGGACCATAGTCCAATTTTAGGATGGAATTAGCAATTTTCTCCAGGGCGGATTTTGTAACACAGCCAAAAAGTTGAACAAAAATCCACATTCGACATTTAAAGGACCGAGTGAATTCAATAAATTCTTCAAAGGTCAATTCTAGCAAAAAAGGGGAAAAAAGGTCATTACAAGTTTCAAGTATTCTTATTTATTATTAATTATTATTGTGCTGAGTCTTTTTACTTTTTAAATTTAAAAATCAAAAAATCAAAAAACTTTTTACCCGCCAAAATTTGTTGGAGATACGTCGACAAATTATGACTACAGCTGGTCAACCACAATTTGAGGTCATATGCATAGGTTTCTGCATCCAAAATGGAATTACCATACATTTTCTCTTGATAGCTCTTGAAATCCTCCCATAATTTCCTATTTCTCCCCATACCCCTTTCAAAATGAGCAAATTCCTCTAGAATTCCAAACCAAATTGTTGGGAGCCATTTACTTTGTCCATCAATATAAATTGAAATCCCATTGTCCGCCACAGCAATATCAAATTTAATGTCCGCGAGCAAAGCAGCATAAAATCTCTCCTTGACCTTTAGTTTCAACAGCTCAACCCACAAGTCCATCATGGCGGAATTAATTGCACTACTATTGGGACTTTGACCTTGACCTGAAGTAATGAGAAAAGCATATGTGGCCGTTTCCGGCCTTCTCGGCCCCTCCCATTCACTACTGTCAATATGATGACAAACAATGGAAGCCTTCCCAGAACAAGTAAGTTTCCAAGAAACCTCTTTCACCAACATTGACCTCTCTAGGGCCAACTTATCGGAAGGCCCACAACCTGAAATGGCTCCAGAACCAAAACCAGAACCACCCACAAGATTTCGAATTGGGCGACAAATGTCCTCATCCACAAAGATGTTGGGCGGTGGAAGAGTGAAATCCATGTATGGGCGAATTTGACTTAGCTCATATTTTAATTCCGGGCCCAAGTCCATAACTCCAAATTCGGTGAGAATATTTGGATGTTGTTGAATAGCAAGAGGAGCAAAAGTGGGCGAAACGAGCATAATGTTCAAATTATCCAGGGTGAGTTGCTCCAAATAGTGGGCGATGAGGGTTGGGTCATACTTTGTGAAGAGGACGGATGAGGTCATGGCTAATTTTGGACTTCCTGTTTGACCAACTCCTTTTTGAATTCTCATGATATTGAGAGCAACTGCGAGGAGTTGAGCCGTTTTATACTGGTCACATTGAAAATGGAAGATGTGGGCGGATTTTGTTCGGAGCTCATCAAATATCCTTCGTTTGGGACCTGCCTAAGAAAAATTTAAATTGATGACCTTGTTTTTTTTCTTTGGTAGATAAAATATTAAAATGATCCTTTTTTATTAATTATTAATAATAATAATAATAATGATAATTAATATTATTAAAATTTTAGTCGCTTTAAAAACATCACCTGACGGAGCATCCTAATGTAGGAAAAAACTGCTTTGAGGACCTCCGCAGAATTGTTCAAGCCCTCCTTGGTCAAATCCAATTTTACTATGAGACTGGCATACTTATGGCAATTTGTGTAATAAAATTGATTTGTATGATAAGATCGACAGCCGATGATGTAGCCCTTGTGTAATAAATGAGAATGTAGGCTTCCTTCGCCCTGTCTGCCCAAAAGGGTTGTTATATAGCTGAGCGGTTTTGTTGAACAGTTGAGCCAAGCATCTGGACTCAAAATCCAAGTCAGGATCATGGATTGACTGTCCTGAAACGGATTCACAACGTAGACTCTAGAAATTGTCTGCAGGTCGAAAGGGAGTTTGAGTTCGTGAATTTTACCAAAGCCTGTATTTTCCCCCGATGTGATGCTACTTTTCTTTTTGAGTAAACTGACACAAGTCTTCACGTTTTTTGAGGATGCTGTTCTTTTCACTTTTGACTTTGATTTTGACTTTGCAGAGGAATTCAACTTTTGTCTCTTATGTTGACTAATTTTGGTATTAGAATTAGAACTGGAACTTTGGTTGGCATTGGAATTGGAATCGGAGTTGGTAATGATCTTGGGATTGTCTGTATCACCCGGAATATTGTAAAAGTTGATGGCGACCACTCTCAAAAGATCTTTTATGGGAACTGGGCCTTCAATTGAGACGATCATATTACTCGGACGATAATATTTTGCATGCCAAGAACGAAGAGCTGGAATAATTCCTGGTTTATTTAATGTGGACAAATCTCCACAGGCGTAAAGGCGAAGTGGATCATTTTCTTTACTAAGAGAGCACAAGAGGTCGTGGCATCGGACAGAGTCAAAAGATTGACGAATACAGCTCCTATTTTTTTGGAAATTTAAAAGCTATTATTATTAATATTTAAGATTCATAATAATAATAAATAATAATAATTAATTATTAATAATCTTTCAAAAATAAAAAATAAGAATAGAAATAAATATTATTATTTGTTATTTGTTTACTCTGAGTCAACAATGGAGATTTCACTACAAATGATTTCCTCCTTGAGCAAAGGACTTGTCATCATATCCGCCATTATTGGAACCACTGTTTGAAGTGTCGCCCAACTCTCCACGTGGGCATAATACACAGTTCTATCCCTCTCCGTTGAAGCATTGACTATGGTGCAACAATCAAAGAGAATATTACTAGAATTCGCATACTTTTTTGTCCCTTCAAATACACAGTGCTCCGTTAAATGAGCCATGCCTGGATACTCCGCTGGGTCATTTATAGCTCCCGCCATAACACAAATTGACACTCCATATTTTGGACCTCTTGGAAGATCACTCTCAATTTCGATTTCTGGACTTTCTCCGGATTCAGCAGAACCAGAAGCCGAAGAAGAACCACATGGTCTGGAATTTCTATCCTTGTACTTGGGTTTTTTATCCTCCGATGACCATTCTTGATCGCTATTGTTTTCATTGAGGGAAAAGACGTCCTTGTCCGGAATTGTATCAACATTTACTGTCCAAGGAAAAGATATTACCTTCTCCAGAAGATTCTGTCCTGTACAAAATATTCATTAAAATGACAA